>PVIU01017236.1:0-42669 GCA_004026605.1 Ondatra zibethicus
CTTTTTGAGAACCGAGTCTTTTTGAATGCACTCCTTCCTAGGCCGGGAGGGATGGGGGTGGGCCTTGGACTTCCAACAGGGCAGGGCACCATGCCCCCTAACCTGTTCCTCTTTAAGAACCATCGAGCCTCTCCAGCCTCTCCAGCCTCAGAATATCACAACAATGCAATCACATAACATATACTCTTTTCAGCCTTTCTCAGTTCACGTTAACAAAATACATTTGAGATTCATCTGATTTCACATGAATTAGCATCTCATTCATTTTCATCCCTGGGTAACATTCCATTAAGTAAATCTACTACAATTTGCTTACTGTTCATCTGCTGAAAGACATTCAATATAGTTTCAGTTTTAGCAATTATGAACAAAGTTGCTATGTGCAATCCTAGAGTGATGGATGGTTCATGGAGGATGTTTTTTTTCCTTCTTTTTAGTTTTGTTTCTGCTTTTATGACCGGCTCTCCCTTATGTAGCTCAGATGTGTCTTGTAATCTACCTGCTTCAGCCTCCTTAGTAAGTGGTAAACCATTGAAGATGCTGAGCAAACATTTAAAGAGCTACTGTTTCAGGTGGTTACCTGTCTAACTTTATAAGAAACTTCTAAAGTGTCAGGAGAATGATATTACATTACCATCAGTAAGTGCAAGAATTTTCTTTTTTCTTTTCTTTTTCTTTCTTTCTTTCTTTTTGTTCTTCTGCTTACATATCAGCATTTGTCAGCATTTTGGGGTTTAAGTCATTGCAATAGGTAGGTGGTTCCCTAAGGATGTATGATGACTGAGTTTTAGAACATATTTGCTGGTCACTGTCTTCTTTAGTATTTTTCCAGATTTCATGGATTTATTTCTTTTTGTGTTAATTTTAGTGGAGTCAAATCTGCCACTTTTCTTTCCTGGATCATAAAGGTTTTATCACTATCTCAGTTAGGGTTTCTATTGCTGTGAAGAGATACCATGACCATGGCATCTCTTACAAGGAAAACATTATTAGGGTGGCTCACTTGCAGTTTCAGAGGTTCAGTCCATTATCACCATGGCAGGGAGCATGGAGGCTTGCAGGCAGACATGGTGCTGGCTACATATTGATCAGAAGGCAACAGAAAGTGACTGAGACATTGAGTGATGCTTAAGCAAAAGAGGCGTCAAAGCCCACTCCTAGTGACACAATGCTTTCAACAAGGCCCCACCTACTTCCTCAAAGTCACACCTCCCGATAGTGGCACTCCCTATGAGTTTATGATGGCCATTTACATTCACTGACACAACCACCAAACACAAGTCACCCAAATTTTCTCCTATACTTTATTCTAAGTGGCTTATAGTTTAATATTCACATTTAAACTATGGTGCTTTTCCAGGAAGTTTCTACAAAGGATGTGAGACACATGACTGTATTCGTTTTTGTTAAGTTTTTCATTAGTTTTTTTGAGGATTTGGTACAATGTTTTGATTATATTCATCTCTTCCCCACTCTTCCCTGATCTGTTGGGTACGGAAGGCCAGTCATTCAGGCACGGTGCACTGAAGCCAACTGCCTTCTTTCATTGAATTGTATGTGTCCTCACATCAAAAAGCAGTTGATCACATCTGCATGTGTGCTTTGTTTGAAACCTCAGCATCTACCTTCTCCTCAATACCATTCTGTTTTTCCCATTCTGCCTGTGTGGTCTTGAAGTCAGGTGACCCAAGTCTTTGTCCTTGTGTGTTTTGTTTTCTTTTTCAGGATTATTTAGTTACTCTAAATAATCTTTATTTTTATTTCTCCCAAAAGAAAAACACATGCATAGTTATAAGACTTTAATAAGAAAACGTGTTTGTTTTCAAAGACTTCCTAGGTCTTTCCTAAGTCATACTTACTATTTTTCTTTGGCTGGATAAAAGTAGTACTGGAGAATCTGTATTAATTTCAGATAAAGCAAATTATTTCTATTTAAGGAAAAAGATGAGAAAAATGTGGGAAAAGTGATGAGAGACAGATTCTCCAGGAAGACATCATGATCCTTCATACATGTGTACCTAACATTCAGATGCCAGAGCATGAAGCAAAACTCTGACATAACTGTCAGGAGGACACCCCCTAGGATAGTCAGAGATCTGACCGCCACTTTCAGCAGTTGATAGGTCAAGAGGCAGAAGTCAATGAACTGAAGGCAAACATAAAGAGAACCAACAAAAGCCAGAGCTAGGCTTTGAAAAGGATGTATTCAGTGGGAGAAAGCACTAGGCAAGTGTTCTGGTTTGGTGTCAAAATGGCCCTCTAATTCCTTGAGCCCCTACTGTGATCTTAATAGTAGGCAGCAGAAGCTTTAATAGGTGAGTAGACTCTAGCTGAAGGAAGTTAGTTCGGGAGGTTGTGCCTTTGAAGCAGATATGTGTGCTTTATTCCTTTTCTTCTCACCTTTCCCGGGCCGCCATGAAGTAAACAGGAATCTTGCTGAGCGATTTCTGCATGGTGCACTGTGCGGCCACAGGTCCACAGTGATAGGCCCTACTAATCATAGGCTAGAACCTTGAAACTCTGAGCAGTAATGAACTTTTCCTGTTTTAAATGATTAGTTCTAACTTGGTAGCAGAAACAGAAAGGTGACTGATAGTATAGGCTGATCAAAAGAATAAGAGCAGAGCTGAGAGTGGAAAGAAACAAAGAGAAAGATGGAAAAGAGGAAGAAGGGGTGGAGGGAGGGGGAGAGGACAGAAATGATCAACATCACAATCTAAAGGTCTCATCATTATTGATTTTGTGGATATTACCACTATAAAAGAAGACAATTATGGACAATTTTATACCCCAAATTCCATAAATTAGATGAAATGAGCCAATTCCTGGGAAACAACAAACTATTGAACTTTGTCAGATAAGAAACAGATAATCTGAAGAGGCTTGCATCTATTAAGGAGATTGAATCAATAATTAATTACTCTGAAAAAGAGAGCACCAGGTCCAGATGTTTCCCTGAGAACTTTCCAAACATTTAAGGAAGAAATTAAGCCAATTCTTCATGATAGAAATGGAAGCAGAGACATCACCATGTAATTGATTCTATAAAGATAACATTACCTCACTAACAAAACCAAATAAAATATTACAAGAAAGGAAAACTATGGATCAATTTGCTTCATGAATATAGATATAAAAGAGGTCCTACAACATTAGCCACAGTAATATAAAAATAGGTAGGAAGATTATACCAAGCAGAAGAGATGGTTCCGCTCTTAAAAGCAACGACTGTTCTTCTGAAGAACTTGGGTTCAATTCCTGGCCCCTTCATGGTGGCTCAGAATTGTTTACAAGTCCACTTCCAAGGCATTCAACACCCTCTTCGGGCCTCTTTGAGCACCAGGCACATAGTCAGTGTATTTGCAGGCAAATACACATATATCTTAAAGTACGTAACTGGGATTTTGTCCCCTAAAGACAAGATTTTAAACACTCAAAAATCAATGTTAAGGCTGGTGAGATGGCTCTGATGCTAGGAGTGCACACAGCCCTTATAGAGGACCTAAGTTTAGTTCCTAGCATCTATATTGGGCAAATCACAGCTACCTATAACCCCAACTCTAGAAGAAAGGATGCCTTTTTCTATCCCCTGCTGGCCCCTGCACTCATGTGCACATACCCCCAGCACACATGCAAATATACATATAATTTAAAAGACAAAATCCAACAAAATTCATGTCCTTGACTACATTCAGAGACTAAAAAAAACTCATGTGATTGTGTCAATTGATGCTGAAAATGATGCAAAATAAAGCTTTTCTTTCTTGGTAGAATCTGAAATTCCCAGTTAAAAGTCTTAACTAACCTTGGCTAGAGAACTCATTATAACAGATATTAAAAGAGAGCAATACTTACGATTTCCACGCAGGAAACCTAGCTGAAGCTACTCATTCTGAAGAGTCAGGACTACATTGTGGCTGTCACGATTTACTGTTCTGAAGAACATAAGATGCAGTACCTTCCAAAAGGTTTTAACTGCCCAAGTACTTAGAAAGCAGCTCGCTTTGGTCCATTTTGTCACGGTGGGTAGAATGCATGGATTCTCAGAGCCATTACTGACCCTATTCCCAAGCTTCTCCAGGTGCTTGATGTTGCCTCTCCGCTGAAGGGTCTTACTCTCTAGAGGCCTCATTTGCCTGCCCAAAGTAGTTCCCTTCATATAAGGACCACTGAGAAGACTGGAGGCTGGGGGTAGCCTAGTTTGTTGGGTGGCATCTGGGTGAAAATGAAAACTTTTGCTGTGATCACAGCTATACAAACCCTTGAGATTTAGGGACTGACAGTTCATTTCATTTTTTTCTTCCTTGCTTCCTCACCATTGTCTGTCTAGCCAAATGGCTTCAGCTACCTCTGTGTAGTCTCCCTGATTTGAGCCTAGAATCTTCCTCAATGGGCCCCCACTGAATGCCTCAGTGCCTACACACTCTTAAACCTGTTCTTCGAACCTCTTATCCTCCTCTCCCCTGCCCTTTCAATAGCAATAGTTACAAATATTCTCCTGGGTCTTCTCTGCATACTAAATTTTTGTTGCCAACTTGACTGGTTTAAGAAATGCCTAGGGCATTAGTGAGGCACATCTATGTTTGTGAGACTGTTTATAGACAGAATTCAATGAAATGGTTAAGACTTACCCTGAATACAGGTGGCACCATACCACAAATTAGGATCCTGAACTGAAAATAAAAGGCACATGGGAGAGAAAACCTGCTGAGCAACAGCCTTCCCCGTTTCTCTGCTTCCTGATCTGCTGGGATGTAAGCAAGCAACCTCCTGATGCTATAGACAGGCTGTGGTTGTACCATGTCTTCCCTACCATTACAGATTATCCCCTTAGCCATGAGCCAAAGTAAATCTCTCCAACCTTAGTGGCTTCTATCAGGCATTTTGTCACAGTGACAACCAAAGCAAGGGATAGACCTCCACTATGCCTTCCCTGTCAGTAAGAGATTACCATGCCTAACAAAGGATCTCAAATGTGCTACTCTCCAGTGGTGGAGGTAAATACAAGTTGCCCAGGATAGAGGCTCCCGCAAAGGAGGTTGGAGAGCATAGGAAAACCCACCTTTCCACTCTGTACTATTTCTCAGCATTCATTAATGCTATTGAAACTAAAAGGACCTCTGGGTTGATCCCTAGTGTAGAGTGTTGTAAATGGAGACTGCTCTTTCATTTCCTGGCTACCCAGACCCAAAATAATCACACAGAAACTATATCAATTACAACCCTGTGTGACTAAAGACTCAGGTGTATATCTAGCTAGCTCTTTAATCTTAAATTAACTAATTTCTATTTATCTGTGTATTACCAGGCATCTTCCTCCTTCAGCAGCTGCATGGCAGCTACTTGACTCCACCTACTCTCTCTATATATATTTGTTCAGATTTCTTGCCTGGCTTTACTCTCCTAAGCCATTGACCGATATAGCTTCTTTATTAACCAATGCTAATAAAACATATTCACAGCATACAGAGGGCAATCCCACATCAGAGTGATTAATTTTACTGATTTGCTGATTTTACTTTAATTTACTGATGACTCCAATTGTTTGGACCAAAAGACAAAGATATAATATGCTTTCAATGTTGTGAGCAGAACATGCATCTTAGTGTGATTACTTCAGAAGAACACAATCCCAGGAGGAAAAGGGATGACCCTGAGGCTTCTTCAGTGCACAGGTCAAGGAACTTCCTAGAACATTCTCCTATTCCTGTTTAGTTGCCACTTCCTATCAAAGGGAAGTTGAGGAGTACTCCTTAGTTTCTGGAGATGTGGGGGCAGGCAGAGAGAAAAGAAGAGAGAGGGAATGAACATGGGTGGATCTTGTATAGGAATGAATGCTCTTACGAAAGGTATTAGAGAAAACTGATTCTGACATGTGTAAAAATAAGAATGATTTTTATCCGAAGCTAACTCAATAGGGGTATCCTAAGAGGGTAGAGTGGTTAGAGTCAACTTTCCATACAAATAGAACACGTGGAGACTGACACCTAAGCAATGGAGAGAGGCATTCTGCAGATGGGAAACTGATAAAAATAAGTAATAAGAGTAGGGGATCTTACCAAAATAACCATGGTAGTAATCTTCATTGTCAACTTGATTTGGTTTAGAAATGCCTTGGGAGTTAGTATAACTCATTTCTTGGTGTCTGTGATGGTGTTTCCAACAATAATTAAATCATAAGAACTTTGACTTATTGTATGAATTAATTTTCAGTGGGTGTTAATATGGCTTCATTGAGAGGCGGTGAAAAGTCAGAGGTGAGGACTAGTTGGAGGAAGTGGTACACTGTGGGTACCTCCTTGGGGTTGTATGTGGCTTTGGCTTCTTCCTGTTTCTCCCTTTCTCTGTTTGCACTGTGTGATTTTGCCACCATGATGGTCTATCAAAGTTCACAGGGCAAAGTAAACATTGACTGAACCCTTTGAAGCCATGAAACAAAATATATATTCTCCCCTTAAGTTGTTTACATTATATATTTGACCATAACAATACACAATTAACTAACACATTACTTAATAAGACATACTTAAACCTTAAAGATAGGCATGAATAACTTCATCATAGATGAATAATAATCAGATAAAAAAGGTGGGAAGATATTCACTGCATAAACTTAGTGACTGAGAAATGTAGGTTACACAAGGACAAAACAGACATGGAAGGCTGAAATCAAGTCCGAAGAAGAAGAAGGCCCAGAAATTCTAAACAAAGTTTGGTCAAACTGAGTGTCTTTGTCAAGAGTTAAGACAGACTTTGTCCTTGGCCTTGGCATTGGTCCCACAGCCTATTTGTTAACCCATCGTGCTTCCTAGGACAAGGGACTGGAACTGGAGGGGAGCATGAAGATATCATGTATGAAGAGAGGAGAGGGATGGCTTTCAAATAACTATGAATGGCAAGGGATGGTGAAGGTAGTGATCATGCACACAACTTGCTAAGCATTTCCCTTTGACATCCTCTTCCTCTCTGCCACCCCTAGACCTCTGCCTCCCTTCCACAGTCACCTCTGGCCAGCTTACCCGGGTCTTGTCCAGCAGGTAGTGGAGTTCCACACAGCCCTTTAGCTTCTGCTCCCATAGCATTGGCTTCCAGTCAACTCCCTCTGTTCTGTAATCCAGGCTGCCAGGAACCACAGTCTCATTTTCATTTTGATGGCCCCATTGTATCATGTAAACCATTCTTCTGTTAACCACTTCCTCTAAACCCTACATGCCAGCTGGTGATTTCCTGTCAAAAAAAGCTGGCTTACAACCCAAAACCCCGTCAGTTTTGCACATTCAGTATACTTCTTCCAATCTGTTACTTCCTGAGTAGCAATGACAGTCATTCATGGTCAACTTGGCCTCATTGGCCACACTGTCTGTGTTTCTGTCCTCTCGTTCACTGTCTTGGTTGTTCTACTGTGTATGCTTCACAGTATAAACTCATAAATATTTCTCATAAACAGAGTATTGAATTGTAACCAAACCTTGTGTTCTAGTTTACCTCCTGTTGTTCTGATAACCCATGACCAAAAGCAACTTCGTGTGTGTGTGTGTGTGTGTGTGTGTGTGTGTGTGTGTGTGTGTGTGTGTGTGTGTTGGAGGGGATGGCATTTGACTTACAGGTCCTGATCATAGTCCTTCATTGAAGGGACTCATGGCAGGAACTCAAGCAGGAACAGAGGCAGGGACCCTGGAGGGACACCGCTACTAGCTTGCTGTTTCTGACTTGTTCAGCTACCTTCTTTATATAACAGATGACCATCTGCCTAGAGATGGCATTTCCCACAGTGGACTGGGACTCCACACATCAATTAGCAAGGAATAAAATGTTCCATAGGCCAACCCAATGATGGAGATCCAGTAATAGTTATTCATTTTCCCTGAATATGTCTAGGTTTGAGTTAATGTGGAAAAAAATCTAACCAGAACATACTGTTCATAGCAATTATGTTTGGTAGATTCAGTCAAACCCTTAGGATTTGGGCAAGGACAATAACAACGTGCATATGGGAAGAACAAATACCACTTTAAATAGAACATCTGACATTCATGTTCTTAAAATATTCTTCATTGAGAAGCCAGAGACACCCCTGTGTGTTCCCTCTCATGTTGTTCCTCAGCCTTTAGCCATCTGGGGGGCCTCTCTCGCTTCATTTTTCTCCTGTGACTTCCCTTCAGCTCTTCTTTGCTCCTCATAACTTTAAATTATTTGTTGTGGCTTAAGGGCTGGCATTTTGCCATAACCTTGTTTGCGGTGGCCAAAAGACACTATAAACAGGTGAATGAATGCTCAGAACTTCACAGAAACAGTGTGAAAAGAAACAGGAGCTCTGGCATTGTAAAGAATGCTCCCTGTAAATATGCCTTCCCTCTATCTGCCAAACACTGCAGGAAGGAAGCACACCTCCAAAGGATGAAGTCAGGATACATCTGAAAGTTTTCCAGGCAATAGCCACCCACCATCACAGGATCAGATGGCCGGGGTGACTCTGATGTCATTTCGTTCCTTTTGGTAGCATTTTAAAAGTCTTTGTAGACTCTCTAAAGTTCTTTTATGTCTAACTTGCTTTAAAATTGTAAAATGAATGCTTGTTGAAGATCTCTTGCTTAGGTAAAAAATAAAAATAATGTTGTATGGTGGGAGAAAACAGTGTGTGTCGTAATTAGCTTCAACTGTCAAGATGACATGCCTAGAGTCACCTGAGAAGGGAGTCTCCACCTGAGAAGGGAGTCTCTACCTGAGAAAGGAGGCTCCATCTGAGAAGAGAGCTTCTACCTGGGAAGAGAGTCTCTACCTGAGAAGGGAGGCTCTGCCTGAGAAGGGAGTCTCCACCTGAGAAGGGAGGCTCCACCTGAGAATGGAGTCTTTACCTGAGAAGAGAGGCTCCACCTGAGGAGAGAGTCTCCACCTGAGAAGGGAAGCTCTACCTGAGAAGGGAGTCTCCACTGAGAAGGGAGGCTCTACCTGAGAAGGGAGGCTCCACCTGAGAAGAAGTCCCGCCCTGAGAATGGGTCTCAGTTGAAGGAGTACCTAGATCAGATTGGCTTTGGGTGTGTCTGTAGTGGGTGTTATGATTGAAAATTGACATAAGAAAACCCAGCCCACTGTGGGTGGCAATACTCCCTGAACAGTCCTGGGCTATATAGATTACAAAGATCGCTAAACATGAGCGAGAGGAACATAATTCCTCCATGATTGCTGCTTCAAGTGCAAGCTTGAGCTCTTGTTGCACCTCCCTCGCTGATGGACCATGGCCTGGAAATGAATGCCAACCGCATCCTTTCCACCACTAAGTTGTTTTGGATCAGAGTGTTGTTTTATCATAGCAACAGACAGGAAACCAGAACAGTGTCTTTAAGTGGGTAGGTGGACTTTATATGTATCGAGTGGCATTATTTTAAAATGATAATACAGAAATGTGTGTGCCCATGTGTGCTTGTGCAAAAGTCTGTGTGTATACACATAGCACACAGGCTGCATAATATTTCATTCCCTACACCAAAGTTATCCCATCTTACAATTTAGTATATATTTTTGCCATGTTATACATCCCAACTGCAGTTTCCCCTCGCCTTGTCCTTCAAGTCCCCACCCCACCACCCTCAACCTCTCTGTTCCCACTCCTCAATCCACTCCTCCTCTGTTTCTGTTTGGGAAAGGGTAGATCTACCATGAGTATCAACAAAACATGACATGTCAAGTTTGCAGTAAAACTAAGCACCTCCCCATATACTAAGGTTGGGCTAAGTGACCCAGTATGAGGAGTAGGGACCCAAAAGTCAGTAAAAGAGTTGGAGACAGCTCCTGTTCCCACTGTTAGGACTCCCACAAAGGGACCAAGTTACACAACTATAACACATATACAGAATAACTTAGTATATTTTGAAGCCATATTTCAAGGTAACCTTTCTGAAATTATGTTGTGGTTGAATGAAGTGATCCACAGTGGCATATATATGTGGCATATATTGCACAAAGATAAATGTCAGAAGCTAGAAGCCACAACACTCAGGAAAACTCTATGGTGATTTGAACAATTCCTATACTTGGCGTTGGCCAAATGGCCAGGAAGCAGCTGATTCGCAAGGCTTCTTAACAATATTTCCAACAGGAATGAGCTATCGCAATGATCTGTTTTATGTCTCTGAGAAAGTCAAACTTACCCAATACTTACTCCTCTCATTACAACCCTTTCCCAGCCATCCTGAAAGGGAACCTCCCTTCCTGTCATTCCTAAGCTCAGTTCATTGGCCTTACTACCACTTTATTATGTGTGGGATAAAGAGACTCAGAAAGGACATCAAGGTGTAGCAAACACTTCCATTCTTTCTTAAGTATGAGAAGTTGAGGTTCTTTGCTGTGATAATATAAAGTGAGAGGTATTTCTACAATTAAACAGGCATATAATACCATAGCATTAATTTTATTTATGTGTATGCTTGTGTGTGTGTGTGTGTGTGTGTGTGTGTGTACGTGTGTGCACACGCGAGCATTCACACGCATTCACACAGGTGTGTGGAGGACAGTAGTCAGTCTCAAGTACGGTTCCTCAGGCTCAAAGATGGTCCATTTTGTTTTATGAGACAGGTTCTCTCATTGGGACCTAGGGCTCATGGGTTAGGCTAGGATGTCTGCCAGCAAGCCTCAGGGATCCTCCTGACTCTGCTTCCCAGCTCCAGGTTCACAAGCACACATTACCACACTCGGCTTTTAATATGGGCACCAATGATTGAACTCAGAGCCTCATGATTGTGCAGCAAATAATTTAACAACTGAGATATCACCTTGATTCTTATATTTTCTCCTGTTGTAGAAGAATTTGGGAAAGAAAGATAGTTGAAAGCATAAATCCAGTGAATACAGATTGAATTATAATTAGTTTTTATGGCAAAATAAAAATCAATAATTATTGCTTTAAAATTAAAATATGAAAATTTGATCTCACCAAATCTACTATAATTTATGCATACATTATGATCTTAATTAAAATTAATAATAGACTCTTTTAGCATATTTTAATTAGCTTTATAATGAAAGAGCTTGTCTTCAAATAATAAAAGAAATTGACTATATATCAACTCAGGGAAAAGAAACTACTAATTCATCATTTTCAAAATGTGTTTGTAGTTTCCCAACATAGAGACATAAATATCTGGCAGAACATGAGACAACTGATTGATTGGAGATGTGTGATTTATTTTTAACTAATATTGTCACTCCACATAAAGCATTTTAAACTCATGTTTCTCTACAGATAACCAGAGGTTTGGCTCCTGATTTTTTCCTCTACTTCCTGAGCCATGCTAGAATTGTGACGTCAGTCACACGTCCCTGTTCCAGGTCAAGTGCACTGAAATGGTCCTGACAGGAACTAAACAAATTTTTGTGATACAAAATAGTATTTATGACCCCATTTCTAAACTTAGTTCCCTTTTCAGGTTTTTATGTCATAGACCTACCATGTTTACTGCAAGAGACACCATCAGAAAAACTCCCTAATGAAAGCAGGTACCATGTAATTGATGCGCAGAGGCAAGTGACCCAGAAGGGTAGTCCTGGCCTCTTTTATAACCATGACTTTGGCATCTTTATTATTATAAATGAATCCTTAGGTATGAGATAATTTGGGGGCATTTTCGAATAGAGTTAAATTGCCATTTCTAATTTTTAAGGCTGAATCTGTCTTATTCTGTAGTCAACAGGCATTGAAATCAAGATCCTCCTGCCTCAGCCTCCTGAGTGTTGGGGTTATGGGTATGTACCAGCACATACAGCTAAATAATCTCCTTTTTATTGTAGTTAGTGGCAGCTCTCTCTCCCACAATAACCAAGGCCCAGAACCAGGTTATTAGTTGGCCCACCCCAACATCTACCACAACTGTAATCTGTTGGAGCACATGAAGGGACCCATCCTACAGATCCAAAGCTGCAGGGTTTCCAAAACACAGGGCAGCAGCAGAATAACTAAGAAGAGTCGCAGTGAGGGCCCAGCATCAATAGTGTAGCCAAAACCAGAGGCCTCAAACCAGACCAATGACTTTGCAATGAACTCTTGCAAGTAAAGATATATGGTCAAAAGGGTTTACTGCATGACTCACTGTGTCACACTACAGCTTCTAGGATGAGATTGATTTTTTTCTTCTCTTTTTTTTTACTTTTAATTTTCTCTTAAATTTTACTTTATTTTTTCTGGGGGTTTTAAAGGGCAGAGGGTGGATACAAGGGATGTGGAAATGAATGGGATGGAGATGAATGATGTGAAAAACACATAGAATTAATAAAACAGGCAGTGGTGGCGAATGCCTTTAATCCCAGCACTGGGAAGGCAGAGGCAGGCAGATCTCTGTGAGTTCGAGGCTAGCTTGGTCTACAGAGCATGTTCTAGGACAGGCTTTAAAACTACAGAGAAACCCTTTCTCAAAAATCTAAAGAAGAAAAGAAGAAAAAAGAAAGAAAATACTTCAAACATCTTTTTAAAAATCTTTTTCTCATAATTTAATTTTCCATCCCTACAAATTTAGGATCAAGTTTTAAATGAAGTTGACAATCAAGACTTCATTTAAAACTTGACTATATTCATATTGAATGTTATTTTTCAATATATAATAAAGAGCACAGCTCACTTTATTCTTTATATGCAAAAAAAAAGAAAATAAAGCTGTGTTTTTAGAGACAAGCGTGGAGAGTATAAAAATAAAGATAAGTTACTTGTATCCTGAAAAAAAAAAATAGATTCTGTTTGCAAAATTTTTAGGTTTTAATTTTTTAAATCTTTGCATTTTTGTTCATAAAGGATACTGGTCTGTAATTTTCTTTGTTGGGATGTATGCTTGGCTTAGTTCTCAGAGTAATTGTGGCCTCATAACAAGAATTAGTCAATGCTCCACCCAGTTTCTATTTTGTGGAATAATTTGAACAGTATTAGTCTTAATTACACATTAAAGTTCTGATAGAATTCAAAAAAAAAATATGTGATCCACGTAGTCGCTACCAATTGAGAATGTTGAAAACCAGGTGGACGGACTAAGAGTAGGACAGGTGATAAATCACTTAGTTTATCACACAGTGTTGGCTACCAAGGAGGAGCAGAGCTAAAGATTCACATTTGGCATTCAAAGTTCAGAGTGCATCCCTTGGCTTGCCTTTGTCCGCGAAGACTTGTTAAGTAGCAAGTGGTTAATGAATGGATAAAATAATTTCATCACAGCATTTTATTTTCACTTCTTTGGCAAAGGTTTGACTTCTGCCTTTCTTATGCCTTCCTTCCAACTTCATGGCCTTACATAAAACAAAAGCAGTGAAACTGATGATAGAAAATGGGAAATGTAAGGTTGAGTAGTGTCTACTAGCCAATCTCCAGAGTTCAGGATGAGTAAAGTATTCCTTCGTGTAGCTGATAACAAACATAACAAATAAGCTGGTAGTTGGAGTATGAAATGGGCCAAGTATATAACCATGACTAAAGGGCATGTTCTTCTAATATTAGCAGATTTATAACAGTTATGATGTGATGATGTAGGAGGTAATGTATGCTATGTTTTATTGCCATTGGTTAATAAAGAAGCTGCTTTTGACCAATGGCTTAACAGAATAAAGCCAGGCTGAAAAAGATAGAGAGAGCAGCAGGTGGAGTCAGAGAGAAGCCATGTAGCCTCCCACAGGAGACAGATGCACCAGAACCATGCCGATAAGCCAAAGCCACATGGCGATACACACATTAATAGAAATGGGTTAATTTAAGATATAAGACTTAGCCAGAAATATGCTTAAGCTCTTGACTAAACAATGTTGCAATTAATACAGATTTTTGTGTGGTTATTTTGAGTTTGGGCAACCAGAAACAAAGAAGCAAGCTCTCCCAACAATGTGAGACTGTGCATAACACAGAATTCTGCATAATCCTAAGGACAATTTTCAGAGGTTGGCTCCACCTTTAGGTGCACAGGCTGACAGATGAGTGTAGTAGAATGCTTGGATGGACTCTCCCTTTGCCTGAACTGTGACCTTGGGATGACTCAAAGAATCTCTCCCCATTGTAGTCTTGGGGGATACATTAGGGCATGCATGTATTGAGTGCATTTTGTGTGTCCAGACTTGAAAGATTTGAGATTTTTTTTTCCTTTACAGTGTGGAAATCCTTATGACTCTCTGAGAGCTTCCTTGCTTAAAGTCAGTATTATCTAGTATTTAAGATTTTTAAAATGCCATTTGAATTGACATTTGTACAGTGGCTAGATATGGGATTATAAAGCCACAGAGAAGAGGGAAACTGCCCCCCTATGTGAAGGGAATAGTTCGTGATGAACCTGTGGTCTGTAGGAGAACATGGTGTGTTCAAAAAACAGAAGAGAAATCTGTCGCGAATATTTCAGCATAGATGTGTGTGCTCATGTGGGTAGGTGAAATGAAGACTCAGAGACAACTGGAGAAGGAACTTAACCTCTGCCGCTTCAGGGGGCTCAGTCTCTGTGAACTGACGGGCCTTTCCTTCCCCTCCCAGAATCTTTATTTTTTCTTGTATTTACACTTTAGCTAGAAGATTTCCATATCCAAAACAAACTGATAGACGCTTCTGACAATACAATGCCAGGTGCAAATACCTGATTCATGAGATACCACGGTTCAGATTTTCCCTGAACCAAGTTTTGCTTGGTTCAAAGTGGGCTTCTTATCCATGGGAAACTCTCAGTCAAGATTCACATAGGACAACCAAAGGTGTTTGTAACTCAAAGGAAGGCCTAGGGGCTGTGTGAAAAACTCCTAAACCAGGCCAGGCATAACCCAGCTTATAACTAATGGAGGCTACTTGCTATCCCTCAGGTCATCAAGACATTCTGCCACAGCAACCAGTCTAGAGAGAGGGAGCTCTTGGCTGGAAGAGGAATGGTTTGCATTGGGCAGGTGACCATGCTTCTAGACACACAGACCATGAATTTGACAATCTATAACCAAGATTAGAAAGATCAATATCTCATCTGTGATTTTGAAAAAAATCAATTTCAAAATTAAAATTACAAAGAAAGATGTGCACATAAAAAAAAGGGAGGTAATTTTCCAAGAAGTTATAAAGCCTGTAGGGCATGGATGGAACCCAGCGACCAGTTCCAGGCTGTCTTTTAGTGAAGCCCGTGGGCTGTCTGTGATATACATTTCTAATTTGGGTTGCTGATGCTAGATGTAATTAGGAAATGGGCATATTCTCCATGCTAACTGCTCCCAACATGTGTTTCTAAAGAACACCATCTTTAAATATCAAGAATTACAGATTTGGGAGGCAAGTTTCAGGCCAGATTTTCTTAGCATATAATACCACAAACACATGGCTGGAAAAACCCTCAGGTATTTAACAAGGAAACACGGCATTGCCCTTGGGCAATTGTGGATTTTTCTATTCCCACCACCTGCTTCTTTCTCAACCACCTTGGAGCAAGGATGTTTAAGAAGACTCCATACCAGTGAATCTTCTTGGATCCTTATGAGACTCTTAAAAATACGACTTCTTTTTATGTCTTCCCACTGAGGTTATTATGAAGGCCTTGGAAGTAGAGACTGTAAAATGGGATCTACATTCCCTTAGGCCAGTGGTTCTCAGCCTTCCTAATGTTGCGGCCCTTTAAGACAGTTCCTCATGTTGTGGTGACCCCAACCATAAAATTATTTTCATTGGTACTTTATCACTGCAATTTTGCTACTCTTATGAAAAGTAATGGAAATGTCTGAGCTTTTCAATGGCTTTAGGTGACTCCTGTGAGAGGGCCATTTGAACCTAGAAGGATTGTGGCCCACTGCTGCCTTCGGCAAAAATACAAACGTGATGATTTGATGGAGGGTTTTCCTTCTGGCTGAGGCTCTCTACATAGATAGGAAAGACCATATATTTGCCCAAAGCAGACTAAAGTTGGAAACAGGAAAGTCTTCTCCGATGGCTGTGATCTAAGGTCATCTTAATTAATTTAGGTTTGACCAGCCTGGTATTTACTTGAACTATATCAAATGCCATATTAGTCTCACTCTATTTCCTAGAAACAACTGTTGTCTAAAATAATCACAAAAGCAAAAAAATGATGCAAGTTCTGCCTTGCGATTCTGAAAGATTATGTGTGCATTTAATAGTCCTTTCCATTTGAAATTGTGTAACACCCTTGAAAATTATAAAGAATAATTAGGGTTTCCAATTACCCATCAGTCATTTCTCCCATGACACTATAGAACACAATATATAGTCAAATCCACGGGCCACAGCACTATTTTCCCAGGTAAAGACCTAACAGAAGGCCTTCTTTATTTGTGGTTTTTATTTTCAAGACTTCCATTAAAATATTTTCAATCTCAAGTATTAAATGAAAAACTCCAGAATAAGTAAGTCTTGGTCTTAAATTACATGCCATCTTCAAAGCATCATGACGAAGTCTCCTGCCATCTTGTCCCATCCCATGAGAATTGTCCCTTTTCCCAGCGCGAATACATGGATTATGTACTGATTATGTACTCTTCCAGTCTATTTTACTTAGCACCTGATGCCACTTATCAGATCAGCTGTTACCAGTGCTTTGATCAATGGCATAAACTCATGTAGCCCCCACAGGAGAATGGGATTTTGAATGTTTATTTCTAGCTGTGCTATTTGAGGAGGCCATGGAAGTGTTCCAAAGTAGGAATCTACCTGGAAGAAGTAGACTACCAGGGGCAGAACTTTAAGATTATTCCTGACCTCTGGGTCCTGACCCTCTTTCTGCTTCCTGATCCACTGTGATGTGAATGACCTCTGTCATGCCTCTGATAACATGAGTTGCACCTCTCTGCTGTGCTTTTGCCCATCATGATGAACTGCAAACCCTCTGAAACCTTGAGCTCCAATAGATATTTACTTTTCTTTCAAGGGTTATCATCACCACAGCAAGGCAAAATTAACTCATACATAAAGTAATCCTACTTAATAATGGCCCTACTGCCCAGGACAGTATTAAGGTCCACCAAGCCAGCAATTCAGATATGCCAAAGGGAAGTGTGAGAATGTTTCCTTAGGATGAAACGTCTCAAAACAAATAAAAATTTTATTTGTATGGATACTTCCACTAGTTTGGGAATGTCTCCTTCCATAAATCAGAGGGATGCCTGCATTTGGACTTACAGTTTCAGGTATTCCTTCTGCAAGTATGTGGCAGAGGAAGGAGTCTGCTGAGGGAGGTTGCAAAGAAGATAGCTGCTGTAAGCAAGCTAATTAGACATTCACTGCTAACAATCTTGACCTCAATTAGGTGAAGGATTCCTAATTAAATCCTTACAGGCTTTTGTGTTAAATGGTAATTGAATGCCTAAAAGTTCCTCACAATTATATCATATTAACAAGAATGTATTTGCATTTTTAATGCTTTATTGATTTCCAATTCATTATGGAGCTGTTTGTGTTATTTCATGGTGTCATTGAAACCTTTACAAACTGTTCTTTGGGGTCCAGATGCTCAGGAACAGGTTAGAAAAGTAGCAAAGTTTGTGACCTCCTCCAGGTTTTTACAGACTGCTGTAACTTAGCTACTTCTGCCCACAGCTGTCACCATGCCTTTAAATATTCATGAGCGTGTGTGCAGGAAGAAGACTTGGTGAAGCTGGAGACACACAGTCTAGACCACATTCCTTTGCAGTTGGTGAAACTCATACTATCATGGAGTGTGTGGTCTCGTGACTTGGGCCGCCTTCTTTTCAGATTTATTTACTCTATTATATGTAGGAGTTTTGCCTGCATGTATGTATGTGTACCATGTACACTCTGGTGCTTGCAGAGGCTAGAAAGGTCCTTGGATATCCTAGAACTGGAACTATCACTGGTTGTGAGCCACTGTGTGGATTCTGGGAATCAAACCCAGGTCTTCTGCAGAAGCATCAAGTGCTCTAAAACACTGAGCCATTTCTCCAGCCCTGAATCAAGAAGCCTACTTTTCAGTGTTTACATACAATTAGTTATCTGAATGATTGGTTTGTACAATCAAATCCCATAGGTTTCAATGTATTGTATATTTACTTTCTTGACACAAATTTATGATCAATAATTGGTATCTGTGTTCATTAGAGATATATGGGTGTGGCCTCACATATTATTTGGTTCATTTGTTTAAAGGTTTTAATCACATCTGTTAACAATATTTATTTTAATTTAATGAATCATTTCTTCTACTGATCGTTCCCAACTCACCTCTAAAATAAACTGTAACAAATGTGAAACAAATATTTTACCCGTGTGCATTTACTCGCCTATCAATCTTGAGTCTGAATTAATCTCTGGTGCTGAAGGTTAAACTGGAAGTTTGAAATGATGGAATTAAATTCAAAGTGTAGATGGATTTCAATAAATTGGAAAGAAAATATGTTTGCTCCTTTCCAAAAGTCAGGCTAGTTCCTCTGGTTGGAAAAAGTAGTATGCATTTATTTATTTTTTAATAAAAGTGAATCTTAGAAGGAAATTACTTTTCTATGTGTGTCTCCTAAAAATAATATAGTGCACAGTTCCTTCTGGCCTAACATCTTCCTTCCAATTGTCCTTAGAACATCAGAAAGAGTGTTCTAGGATGTTCATTGCGGTTGTTCTTGTCATTATCAGATACGCATCATTTATAAATGCATTAGATTCATAATCCATTGTGTATATAAATCACGGTTGTAAAAATCAGACACTTCAGCTAGGGAGACAGAAAAATTGGTAAGTGCCTGCCATGCAAGCATGAAAAAATTAATTCAGATCCCTCGCACCCATATGAAAAGCCAAGCATGCCAATGTGCATCAATTAGCCCAGCACTGGGTGAAATGCAAGGGCCAGAGCTAGGCAGATCCTTGCAGCTCATTGCCAGTTACTATAGCAAATTTGATAAGCTCCAGCTTCAGTGAGAGACCCTGTCTCTAAAAGTTAAGATTGACAACATTTAGGAATGTGCTCATGCTGATCCATGGTGACAGCCATACAAATACATAAATGCATTACTTATATATACACACATATACACACACACAAAGACACAAACAAAGAGGTATTCACGTGTCATACACACAGACATACAGAGACAGAGAGAAGGAAGATAGGGAGACAGACAGACACAAGCACATGCACATACATAGGCACACACACACACACCAATACATCAAAATCCATTAACAAATATAAATATGTAAATTTTACTCCTTTCTCTTCACTAATATCTCTTGTTGGTTGCTATTTTTACCCTTTGTCTCTTTTGCTCTTTACTTTCTGGGGCCCACCCCCTTGCTTCCAAATAAATCAGATGGAGTCTTATTCTTTCTTGAATACCCAGCTTTAATTTTAATTGTTTCTAGCCAGTTTTTCTTAACTTACATTATCCCATCTATCTTTTGCCTCTGGGCTTTTACGTTTATTTCTGTATACCTTTCTTTACTTCTTACTTGTGACTTGCTGTGCAGCTGTGTGACTGGCTCCTGATATCCTCCTTCTTTTCTTGTTTCTTCTGCCTTTTTTCCTATTTATTCTGCTACCTACCAGCCCCATCTTTCTTTTCTCCTGCCTTGCTATTGGCTGTTCATCTCTTTATTCTACCATTCAGGTGTTTTAGACAGGCACATTAATACAGCTTTACAGAGTTAATCAAATGCAACATAAAAGAATGCAACACATCTTTGCATCATTAAACAAATGTCCACAGCATAAACAAATGTAACCATCTTAAATTAATAATCCAAGCAGTTCTCCCTTTTTGTCTAAATAATAAGAACAGGTTTTAACTTTTAAACATACTAAATTATATACAACACAAGCAGTTATCAAGTAAGAATTACATTTATAATATTCAATCCATTTGTATTTAGCAAATTTAGAGAAAATATTCCATTATATATCTTACCTAGTGACTCCAAACATTTATACCTAATTTACTTCCTATCATAATTAAGAAAAACTGAAACTATAACTATGTAGTCTTAAACTCCATCCAAGAACCCAGAAGGAGATAATATTACCAACAATGGAGACATTTGGCTGCCTGGACAGTCACCTGGAAGTCCTCTGCAATGCTGGTACATCCATTTTCAGCCTACAGGTCTATAGTATCTGACAGACTTTTCAGTGAAACAGGAAATTTGAAGGACTATCTTTCCTTGTATTGGCAAAGTTAATTAGTCATGTTCCTCTGTCTCCTGTAAAATGTCTGTCTGGCAGACTTTTTTGTGAAGCAGGAATCTCAAAGAACTGTCCTGCCTTGTTTGGCAAAGTTCAGCAGTTACTTTCCTGTGTGTCGTGCATGTCCATTCTGCACAGCACACAGTCAAGCAGTCAATGCAAAAGCAGTTTGTTGCCCAAATGGCTAATCTTGTCACACTAAAACCAATCTACATGTAGAGTTTCTTCTTCTTCAATGCCCATCATCCTTTTATGAAGTAAATTGGTGCTACGAAGAGCAAATATGTCTTGTTTTCATGAAAAGCTCTAAGTTAACAAAACGTTTTAAATTCCATACTCTATAGGTCTTTGAAGTATTTGAAGATCATTTATATATCTAATTTATACTCATTTAACCTAGAAGCCATACCTAATGTGACTACAAGTTTGATTATTATAGATTTACTACTAACTTCATTTATTAGTTATACATTAAATTTTTAAATAAGCATAATACCCGAAACAAGAGTATAAATATATATACAGCATAACAAAATTAACTTTAAATTTTTATCAGTATACTAAAATCTATATCAGTACCTGAGATTAATAGTTGTCTTTTTATCCTTTATTCCTATATTTCCCTAAATATAATATATATTCAGGACCCACCAAATAACCAAAAATCTCCCACAATCCAACTCTTGGGAACACGGATTTAATTTTTTCTAGACTGCTTCCTATTATCTGTGAACAAAGCCATCTTTAGGGGTTCTTGAGAAAATTTGAGATAATGGCCAAGTCCTGGGAAGATCAGTGGAAACCTTTGTTGATATATATCACCTGTCAAGACTCAGAAGGTCTGATCCATATTATTCCTGAAGGAATCCACAGCCTCCCATCTCCTGTGGGAACAAAAACAAACCTGTTTTCCAAGCATTTTTAATTTCCATTTGAAAAATACACTTTGATGTCTTGTTTAAAATTGAGATAGCCCTAAAGCAGGTTAGTTCAACTTTGCAGTCCTGTTCACAAGCCCATGTCTGCCAACAGTTGTTTGCTCATCAGCAATCAAACAATTAGAAATCAACACATACTACATAGGCTCTAGACTCCATGTCTATTTCCCATTTTAATGTGACTTTTTTCTTTTATATTACTTTTACTGTCTCTTTAAAGTCTTTGATTTTTTAAACTATTTATTTCTGTGACTCTCTATACCCATTTTCTTTTCTTTCTTAAACCAACACATATTGTAAAACACACTGGAACCTGTTTAGAGGTTTTTATTATCAGTGTGGACCTTTTTTACTATGTAATTTTTAGCCTTTTTTGTTCATGTGAGCAAACTTTAAACTGCTCAACTATAGCTGGTCCCTCTGTGCTGCTCTAGCAGCTGGCTCTGCCCAGTTCTTGGTTCATAAGACCCAAACCTAAAGTTCGTAGCCAGTCATAGGTTCGTCTGACCAGGACCTGCATTTATGCTCCCTAGAACTCTAGAATGCTGGTGCTTGTGCTGTGGAGGGTGTTTTTACTTAGCTTTTGTTCCTATCTAATGTACTGACTGCTCAAGGGCTTCCCTTTAGGTAGAAACTCTTAAAGCAGCTATGTCCAGGGTTTTTTTTTCCTCAGTTTTCTTAAGCCATATGTGGAAACACATTAGGTGTCAAGATGTTGTTGGTCATTTTGGCTCTTTGCTCTTTGGTTGTTTGGGGGTGGACCACCCAGCTTCCAAATAAATGTACATACAAAGTTGTATACTTTCTTATAAATGCCTGGCCTTAGCTTGTCTTGCCTGGTGTCTAGCCAGCTTTTCTTAAGTTTTCCCATCTACCTTTTGCCTCTGGGCTTTTTTTTTAAACTCTGTATATCTTTCTTTACTTCTTACTCTGTGACTTGCTGTGTAGTAGGGTGGTTGGTCCCAGCATCCTCCTCTCCTGCTCTTGCTCCTTGATCTCTTTTCCTTTTCTCTTTCTATTTATTCTCTCTGTGGGCTATCTTTTCTCCTGCCTGACTATTGGCCTTTCTGTTCTTTATTAGACCAATCAGGTGTTTTCCAGGCACAGTAACCTGGATTCACAGAGTTAAACAAATGCAACATAAAAGCATGCATCACATCTTTGTATCATTAAACAAATGTCCACAGCATAAACAAATGTAACTCATCTTAAATTAATATTCCACAACACAAGTCTCAGTGTTTTTAGAAGATGATGACAAAGGCTACCATAAAAACAGTCACACTTTGTTCTTATAATGTCTACCTTTATAAATATGTTATGGAGAAAAGGATTTATACTTAAAATTATCAGTCATGTTTATGAAAATGTCACTTAACAGAATATACACTATAAGAATCAAGCCTAATCTTAACAATGGTTTTTCTTTTATCAGCCATACAGTATCAGAACAGAAATGACGCAGTAGCTAAATCTAAAGTGGCCTCAGACTACTCACTTCAAGTCTTTGGTACAACTTATGGGAAAATGACTCAGTTGCATGGATATAATTAGGAGTACATGATGATAAGTCAGCAAGCACGTACACAGCCTCCAGGGGAATATGAGAACAGCAAGAAGGTGTGGAAGGCACCAAGAGGCAGGCTGGCATTACCTTTCTGTCAATCAGCACAGAACACACTAACTAGAAAAATATTGATATTTTTCCATATTTTATTTCTTGCTTTCACAGAACCAGTGCCTCTAATATTTCTGTACCAGTCCAACTTCTTTCAAAATAATCTTCTTTTAAATTTCATTTATTTTTTATTTAATAGTTATATATACATATATAATTCATTTTAGCCATTTCTATCCATTACCTTATCTCTATATTTTTCTTTTTTCTGTTCAAATGCTTCTTCCCAGCAAGGCTCCCTCCTACTCCCTCCACACAGTGTGTGTGTGTGTGTGTGTGTGTGTGTGTGTGTGTGTGTGTGTGTGTGTGTTTGTGTGTGTTTGAGTTTCCCAATGAATTTAATTGGGTTTGCCTGCATGAGTGAGAGACTATTTACTGGAGAATGGGAAACTTATCAACAGATACACTAATGACGAATGACACCCTTCTCTTAGCAACCAATAATGGTCATAATCCTTCAGGGATAGGGTGAATCATGAGCCCCTCTCGTATCCTTGAAGATATGTTGATGGGACCAATCTTGCGCTATCTTGTGCAGGAAATCACAGCTGTGGTGTGTTCATGAGTTCAAGAGCCATGTCATGTCGAGAAAACAACTTTTTGCAGTATAGATCCTCATATAATTCAACTTCTTTAAAACTCTTTAAAAACATTTAATGTGGACAGCACAGTATAATATAAAAATATATCAACATTCCTATTAATCTGTTTATTTCTGTGATCTGTTGTCCGTAATTTAGATAATCTATCATTCTCAAATTGAAACACAGATATGATTTAGCACAGGTTAAACTGACAATGAAGGCATAATATAGTCATTATTTTATCACATTAACATAGATAAGCAATTTCCACATATTTTACATATCATGATTCTTATATACTATACGAGTATACAGTTATTACTATAAGTGTCATATTATAATTTTCATTTTTTGAATGACGTTGTCCAATGATCTAGCCAACTTGGGACATCATCATAGTGTGCCAGACTCTGTTCACAAACCTCTCAAGCCTTTTCAGCTGAATAGATCTTGATCTTGTCATTTGACTTGTTTTACAGAGTACATAGACCTCGTTACTACATGTTCGATCCTTGGAGTCCTAAACACCATAACATTGAAACCACAGGTCATATAATCTTCCCCAGAGACAAAGCCCAGACATCAGCATAGTCTTTATTTTGTCTGACATGCCTGTCACATTTTCTTGGTTTCAGTGTAGCAAATACTTTTTGTTTTTGGATTTACTGTATTTTTAAAGATTTAAACTTAATATGTATATAGTAATTCTCTCTCGCACACTGTGTCCCATCTGTCTGCCTGCCTACCTGCCTGCCTGTTTGTCCGTGTGTCTTTGTGAGTTCATGCCAAGTGTGTCCAGTTGGCTGTAGAGGCTGAAAGATGGTGTCAGACCCTTTAGATCTGAATTACAGGCAGCTATGAACTTCTTAGCACAGATGCTGGGAACCAAACCTACATTCTTTGGAAAAGTGTTGAGGGCCATTAAACCACCAAGCATCTCTTCAGCCTTATTTAGTGGTGTACATCTCAATGTATTTTGTTTTTCTCTAAGACACCTGTATCTTCTGGTGTGCTTTGTGGATGAAGTTCTTTATCAGTAGTTGTGTGGAATTTCTAGCACACTAAGAATCTCAGCACACATCCATGCTGCTGCTTCTTGGCCAGTGCAGGTATGTCGTTTCCATGGTAGCTGCTGTTCCTCTTCCTGTGACAGAACACAAGGCAAACACAAGGGCAGAAAGATTTCCTTAAAGCTCACAGTCATCACGCAGTCATCACAGCAGTGCAGTGATGGCATGCATAGTGGGGGTCAGCATGAGGCCATTTGTTCACATCTTAGTGGACCAGGAAGCAGAAGTACAGGTATAACCCCAAGCCCATAGCCCTATGGAGCCATTTCTTCCATAGGGGCCTTGCTTTCCAAAGGTTCCACAACTTTTCAAAAGCAGTTTTAGCAATTTCATACACAGATCATAACACACTGAAAGAATTATTCTCTAGTCTTCCTTCCTCTGCCCTACAAAACTGTTGTCATTCGATTCATTTATCTATAGTGACTCAACAGATTAGTTAAGACTTACCTGCACTTTATCGCCTTCATGTCTTCTGTCCCACTGTTGTTCCTTTATGTGCTTTTGACTTTCCTCTTCCTCAGAAATTTCTTCTACTGTGTTTGGGAGATCAGGTCTGTTGGCCACAAATCTTTCAACCTTCATTTATTTTGTGCTCTGAAAAGATAATTTCCCTGGATTTAAAACCCTTAGATTGTTGTTTTCGCTTAAATTATTTTACCCTATGGTCATCTTAGATGCAAGGTTTCTATGGAAAAGCCCACTGTGATTTTGAGCTTATTCCTCTAGCAATAAGATAATTTATTCTTGTTTTGAGCACTTTTAAGATCACATTGTTTATTTGTTTGTGTGGCCAGCATGGATGTGAATGTCAGAGGGCAACTTGCAGGAGTTAGTTTTCTTCTTCACAATGTAGGTTCTGGGGATTGAAATGAGGTCATCAGGACCAACAGCCATAGCAGTCTTTACCAAGCTATATCCCTGGCTCAAGATTTTACTTTTGTTTTTATTTTATAGCAGCCTGAGTGTGACATTCTTGATTTTAGATTTTTATGATTTATCTTGTTTAGTCCCCCTGAATTTCCTGAATAGATGGTTTAGAGCCTGACTCATGTTCGGAATGACTTAGCTATTATTCCCCCAAGTACTGTACCCATTGTTTTTCCCCTTGCTGTAACTAAATGTCCAACACAAGTCACTTCAGAAAATTGAAGTTAATTTTGACTCATATTTTGAAGGCACAGTTCTTTCTTGTGCTGAAGGAACAGAAGTAGGAGGACAAGGAGGCTGATCATATTGCACCTATAGATGAGTGTTATATATAGAGAGAAAAACTCTATCTGTTCATTTTGTTCAGTTAAGGATCCCAGACAATGTAAGGGTGCTCCTCACATTTAGACTCAGTCTCAGCCAATCCTTTCTGGAAATGTTCTCACAGACATTCTAAATCAAGTCAAATTGACAATGAGGCTATTTCTAGCCCATGTCCTTGGTATATCAATTACTCTCACATGCTACCTACTTGTTTTGAAGTTGTCTTACAGTTTTTGGATATTGTATTATAGGGAATTATTTTATCATTCTTTTTATTATCCTAGTTGTTAGTTTGTGGAGTCTATACTGACTACCTCCAAATCCATGAATCTTTCTTTAGTCATATCTAGTTAACCTAAGGAAGCATTCCAGGCATCCTTTGCTTACCCATAATTGTTTCCCTTTGGTTCTGTCTTAGAGCTACTCTATCTGAGTCTATATTTTCCATATGTTCTTGTATCTTGAGTAGTGTTCCCATCACACACAAGTTTGTAGCTTCAGAAGTTTCCATCTCACATATCTTTATGTTGTTTTGTTTTGCTATATTTTATACTGAGATTCTGTGGTGACTAATGATAGTGTCTTAATTCTTGCACATATTCTCCTGTTGGTAAGTATACAAATGATAATTTATAAAGTCTTTTCATATAAGATCCACAAATGCAAATCAAAATCTACTCTGATTTATAGTTTTGTTTTGTTCCTATATTCTATTTTTGGTTTATTTAAACATTTATAAATATATACTTTCCAATATTCTAAAGTCTCTAGTCCTTCTGATTCTGTTATTCTTTTATATACATGGTGATTTTTTTCCTCCATATGTCTTATAATTCTAAATTACAAACTCATCTTGGATGGGTCTATCTCAAAAATCAACTTCTTATGAATGTCTATTCTTTTGCAAATACGTTATTAACTTCAACAAGGGCACAGGTGCAATATCAATAGTGAATGGCTTTAAGTTCACTTCTCAGTCTGAGTTTTTCTCAATTACAACAATATTAGGAATTCAAATCACTCAAGTATATGAAGGCATGGTTGGACTTATAAATATGCATCAGATTCTCTACCAACAGACCCAGCTGAACTAGACAAAGTCCCTTGGTTGCTGCTTTATGAAAAGTATAATAATTGGAAATCTTTACTAGGATGTCTCTAAGCATTTCAAATTTAGCACACCTAAGTGTGAACATCTTACCTTCTTCCACAAGCCAGTTTGTAGGATAAGTACATCATAGGTTGTTAATATACAAGATCTTAGAGAATGATGAAGATTTGGATCAATGGGTAGTGAACACAAGAGACTGAAGTGTGAAGATCAGGCCCTATTCAGAAGTATTCAAGGGAAGAAATTTTTTTAGAGAGTAGATTGATAGATGCTGATACTTAGACCTCCAGGGTTAGTATGTTGAGCCCCAGGTAAAGGTCAATCATGAAGTAGTTAAAAATAATTTCAGTAAGCACAAAGAAGCCCATTGAAGGGTAAATGAGCCCAAATTATGGGCTTTGCTTTATAGGTAGATCTATCAAAGGAATCACCTATTAAAATGGTTTATGGAAACAAGTATTGTTTCATTAATTTTAGATGGGAACTAATTTGAATATAGAAGAGAAACCAATGGACTTGCTCTAACAATTTAATAAAGCGTAATATGACAATGTCCTGGAATAAACACCATCTACTCATAAATCAGCATCAGTCAGGAATTAGAGAACTAAATATTTTGATTAATTATCATTTAAGATTCAGATTAAAAAGCTATCTTAAGCGTCCTAAGGATTTAGAGGCAGTTAATAGCTGCTAAGGAGGGACTCATGAGATCCCCCAGCCCTTCCCTGACTATCTGTAGAGTTGTACAGTTGATGAGGTAGGGACATTTTCTTCACTAGCATAGACACTGGTAGGTTGGTCCTATAATTAACTCCTTACCCATAATTCACTCATACGACTCTGATTGAATTCATTGGGATACTACTACAATAATAATAATAATAATAATAATAATAATAATATAATGTCATGAAATAGAAAGAATATTCTAGGGAAGAGGAAGGGGTTTCTCTGTATTGGAATGGGGGCAAAAGAAGGTAATGGAAGTATCACGTGACCGAAATACATTATATACATGTATGAAATGTCATAATGGAGTTTGTTGTTATGTAAAATTAATATATGCTAATAAAAACATCTCAGACAATCCTTATTTTGTACTAGTCTTCTAAGTCAACTGAGAAAAAGGCTTAAAAGCTGACTAATTATCTCCAATTATCTTTAAATTTCTTCATAACTATTTCAAGGTTTCATGTTCTCCTGAGCATGAGTTTTGTTTCTGTATGCTTCATGGTCTGTGCTTAAATATGTTCATAATCTTGCTCTATAGATCTGCCTACCCCGAACCTGCCTTTCTCCCTGGTCTCTTCCCTTGTACATGGCAGCTCTCCTGACAGTAGCCATGATGGAAGCTCCTGGGCCCCTCTGCAGAGATTTCTTTTCCACATATATTGCACCCATTTCTGGCAAATCTTGAGAACTCTGTCTTGGTTCAGAAGCCAGTACTGGTCATGTAACCCCAGTTACACCAGAGGTGGAGACAGGGGGATGGCAAGTTCAAGGCCTGCCTGAGCAACCTAAGTGATAACTTGTACCCCAAATGGTGATGTAGCTCAATAGCAGAGCACTCACCTGGCATGTATGAGGCCCTGGGTTCAGTCTCCTGCCCTGCAAAAGAAAAGAACCTGCGAACAACAACCGCCCATTCTTTGCTCCTTTGTCTAAGGAGTCTGTACTCTTTCAGCCTTTCCATAATGAAGCGCTTGCTCCGCACGCAGCTGGTAAGCCTTTCTTATTAATTCAGAGCACATCAGTTTATTTACAGAGTCAGACCATATCACATCCAGCTCATAATTCTCCAATGAATTCCCATCTCACTCAGAAGAAAATTCAAAGTTCTAAAGCAACAGCTGGCAAGACCCTGGGTGATGCGGCCGGAGTGTGGGATGTCTTCCTTCCGCAGCCTGTTTAGGGCTCTTCTACAGCTCAACAAAGTCAGCTCTCCAGCGACTGTGTTTCTCATCTGGAAATATAAAATTATATTATGTCCTGTGTCACTCTGCCTCCCACTCTGCATTAATGTACTTCCTTACCGGTAGCATGAGAGCAGTGTTTCTACAAATGTCCTCATATCGGCTTGTTCGTTAGTCATCACCAGCCCATGCCCCCAGAGCATGCTGCTATTTTTAAAGCCGCTAGGTCCCTCCCTGCCTGAAGCAAAGTAGGTGCTTTATTAGTGCTCTCTCGTCCACTGGCAAAAGTTATCTCAGCATGCTTAGTGCTCTGAATAAAAGGTGGAGGCAAATTTAATAATTTGACACATTGTTAAGCACAAAATAATAAAAAGATGGATTGATCCAGAGAAAGTACACACAGGCAGCGCCTCTGGTGTGTTCTGTGTGGCTTTTCAGAAGCAGTGACATTGGTACAGATGAGGGTCTGTGAGAGCTGTTAGGATGATGTGCATTGAGCTAAGGTTGACCCGTGAAAACAACCTGCATGCTATAGCACGAATAATAAAAACCCTGAGTCAGATATTGGGGTTCAACCTGAAACCCAGAAAAGCAAAGCAGCCAAATCACTAAAGAAGGCCTACCACTACCAAGGCTGGGTGACTGTGTACTAGCCAGACTAAGCAGACAGAACCTCTCTCTCCTCTCATTTTATATTCTATCTAGTGCTGGCATTAAAGTCATGTGACTCCCTAGTACTAGGATTAAAGGTGTGAAGCATTACCACCTGGATTTGTTTCTGTACTGATCTTGTGTAGCCCAGGGTGGCCTTGAACTCACAGAGATCCTTCTGCCTCTGTCTTCCAAATCCTGGGATTAAAGGTATGTGCCACCACTGCCTGACCGTTAGTGGCTTAGCTTTGCCTTCCTGGTCTTTAAGTAAGCTTTATTTATTAAAACATAAATAAAACATCACTATATTAATAAATATATTAACAAATTTAATAACATAACATATTAATAAATATAGTAACAAATTTAATAATATATTAATAAATATACTATTGAAACATAAAATATCACTATACATCCCCTTTTGTCTAAAATTAAAAAAAGGCTAAAACTAATATAAGAAAAATTATATATAGTAAGTACAATAACTATATACAATATATACAGGCAATAAGTACATCAAAAATGCCCAGTCCATCTGCATTAGACAAATTCAGAGAAAATATTCCATATCTATCCTATCTTTGTGAGTGCAAAGTCTTACACCCAATTTAGCTTCTATCATAACTTGATTTTTGTATCTGGTAAAGGAGCAAAACTATAACGTTCCAGTCCTCAACTCCCCCAGAGACCCAAGAAGGAAACAATATTAACTGAGTAAGTAGGAAGTGTGAGCAAGTGACTTCCAAAAAATGTGAGAAATGACAGAAACATCTGGCTGCCTGGACAGTCACCCAGGTTTCCTCTGTAACATTGGGGCATCCATCTTAGACCTACAGGCCTAGCATATTCAACAAACTTTTCTGTGAAGCAGGATATTCTGAAGGGCTATCCTTCTTTGTCTTGACAATGTTTGGCATTTGGCATCTTTTGTGTCCTGCTTGTCCAATTAGGACAGGATACTGTCAGCAGTGGAGGCAAAGGCATTTTCTTGCCCAGTGACTTACTTTTGCCACCAGGAAGGTAAATTCCATGGAACTTCTTCAATGGCCATTATCTTCTCTGAAGTATTTGGTGCTGCCAAGAGCAGACATGTCTCATTATCATAAAAAGGAAGCCAGATTACTAAAATATTTTAAATGCCATATTCTGTAGATCTCTGAAACATTTAAAGATGACTTGTCTATCTAAAATATATCTTTGTTTGACCCTTAAAACATACCTAATGTGACTACTACATGTTCAATTATAATAGCTTATTAACTACTAACCTACATTTCCTTATTATCTTAAACAGTTAACAGTAATAATTTTCAAGGACTAAAAATATGCATTACATTGTTAAATTATAAGTTATATAGGTACAATACCTTGAACAAGAGTAGATATGTGTGTACAATATGTTCTAACAAAATTAATCTCAATAATCAAAATTTGTACACAATATATAAAAGTTCAAGTCAATTTAAAACTAGTAGTTGCTTTCTAAAAATAGATTCAATAATCTACCTTTTTATCTTATAACATCTATATTCTTCCTTTTTTTCTTTTTAGAGTAGATTCAATAATCTACCCTTTTATCCTGTCATATCTATATCCCCTTTTTACTTTTTGAAACAAGAACCTTGAATCTAATTTCCTTAGTTTAGCTTTTTTCCTGATGATTCCCAATAATAACTTGTAACAAACCATATGACAGATATCCATAATCCATTGAATGACCAAAAATCACCTGCTTCACCTCTTGGGAATATGGGCATCATAATCTTAAATATACTTCCTATTGTCTGGGGGTGATGGTATCTTTAGAGGATCCCTAAAAGAAAAATTTGAGTTAGTTTTCAAATCCTGGAGAGGTAGCAATATCATTTTGTGTCCAGTCTATATGTGATGGGAAAGTGCAGGACTTATCTCAAGTCTTGGCTAGAATAGTCTGATGGGTGGGATCGTCTCAGCTAACCACCTCAAAAGTATTCTGAGCAATTTGTAGTCCAAAGCTCATCTTTAGGTGGTGTTTTTCAGCATAGTGGTATCATCACAGTCCTGAAGGATTCATCTTGTGGGACCCCATCCTCCTTGTGGAGACTTCAAAGGTCACTGTTAGGTGTGCTCATGGTTCACTGCAGAAAACTGATAGAGAGTCAAACCCAAAATCATGTATAGGAAGGTAGATAAAACCTTTTTCTAGAATTAGTTAGTACTCTATATAATCATTAATATCATGACAAAAAGTTTAAATATATATATATTTAAGTAAACATATACTTATATATATATATATATATATACACACACACATTAGTTTTATAAATCTTACACCTTAAGAAAAGTTATCAAAGGATCAATATAAAACCAAAGGATTATGAGATTAGTAGCAATAAAATAGTCCTTAAATTTTTGTTTTTCTTCTGTCTCATACCAGGTGGCTTTTCTGACATGAGACAGAGATTTTGAATTTCACTTTTATATGCATCCTTGGGTTTAGAAAAGGAGAAAGCCACACTCCAACTCTACATCCAGCTTTAATCTTTAACTTAACTAGGACTTCAAAAAGAACATTCACATTATATGTCTGTAGAGAACAGAGGAAACAAACATTTGGGAAGATTTATGAAATTTTATTCTGTTGGGAATGTGATATACCAATAGGCCAATTTACTCTTTTTCTTGAGACATTTTCTCTGGATGATTTGTCCCTTTTCTTCAGATGTCTCATTTGTCCAGTGGTCTTCAGATTACTTAGCTGGATACCTTTATTCTCTTGAAAAGAGAGACTCAAAAGCCTTCCCCAGTCCTAATTTTGGGGAGATTCTTTTTTGGCAAGTTATATCTGATAAAATGAAAAGCACTTGTTAATTTTATGAGTTAATTCAGATTAAAAGGCCATGATGTTCGATGATATATCATCTCTTCTAATTAAGAGATGTCTCTTGTTCAAATAAACCTTTTATCGATTTTGATGGTATCCGTAGCTTTTATTCTCCTGTGGAAACAAAAGCAAAACTCCTTCCCCAACATGACACATGTCCTGATTTCCATTCTGAGGTCAATAAATCTTTAAAGTATATAGGCTGATTTGGTTCTGTAGTTTTTTCTACTATCCAATGTCTCTCTGCCGCTATTGTTCCTTTAGCATTAGCATTTAGAAAATACAAAGTTAATAAAGCATTATGCAATCTATTTCTGGGGGTATTTGTCATTCCCTTCTGTTTATTTAATTTATCCTTTAGAGTTCAATTTGAACTTTCTATAACTGTCTGTCCTGTAGAAGTGTGTGTTATACCTGTAATATGCTTTATACTGTAGTAAGCAAAAAAACCTGTTTCATTCTCTTAGAGACGTATGCTGGGGCATTGTCTATTTTTATTTGTACAGGTATACCCATGATGGTCATGACTTCTAGCAAATGTGTGATTACCAAATCAACTTTTCCAAAATCAAAGCAGTTGTGCATTGAAAACCTGAATAGGCATCAATCGTATGGTGTACATATTCTAGTTTTCCAAATTCTACAAAATGGAACACATTCATCTGCCAGATTTTATTCCTTTGAGTACCCATTGGGTTACTTCCTAAAGATAGTGGTGTTTGCTTTTATAAAGAACAAGTAGGAAATTTCCTTATAATCTCCTTGTCTTGTTGACATGTAATGGAAAAGTCCTTTTTTAAAAAAAAAAACTTTTCTGTTGATATGGTGATTTTTTAATAGAATTTTGAGACCTCCAGCACATTTCCAATCAATAGTTGATCAATTCCTGCATTAACTTGTGCTAGAGGATGTAGCAGACCTGTATGGGATAGGATGTTTGTTATGTATACAGGATGATGCCTATTCCTGATTATATCTTGTAGCTGAATAAATAATAAAATCAATTCTGTATCATCTAGTATAAATTCGATGGTTTAAGTATGTAAAACAACGCATTCTGCATATTGCAAATTGGTAACTATGTTGAAAGGTTCTTTAAAATTCCTTTGTATAGTAAAAATAGCAGATAATTCGGACGTTTTGAAAGAATCATAAGTGCTTTGTTCCACTTTAATTAAATTTTATGATTTGTAACCTGGTTTTCTTGGTTTATTTGCATCAGCATAGAATGTAGAGGCTCTAGGTATTGGTGTGTCCCATACAATGCAAGGAAAAATCCAAAGCTCCCATTGTAAGATGAATTCTCTCATTTTAGAGATGGTTATTAAGCTCTCCCAAGAAAATTACTCAAAGCTCTTTGCCAGGGTTCACTTTCTTTACATAAGTTGTTAATTTCATCATTATTAAAAGGTACTATAATTTCTGCTGAGTCTATTTCTGCTAATTGCCAAAGGTTCAATTTTCCTTTTATAATTAACTCAGACATTTTCCTCATATGTTTTTAATTTTTTACTCAGTTTATGTGATAAAAGGGTCCATTCTAAGATAATTTCCCCCCTCTGCTTTAAAATTTGCATAGGGGAATATTTGGAGGGTAATATTACCAGAATGCAGTTAAGATTTATATCCACATGATCCATATGTACCTTCTATATTTCTCTTCAATCAAAGTCAATTCTCTCTCAGCTTCTGTTGATAACTTCCTGGGACTAGGTAAGTCTTTGTCACCATCTAAGGTTTTGTTTAAAGGAATCAGCTCATTTTGCTTTATCCCATAGTGGGCAATAGCTGAGAAATGCCTCCTATCAAACTTTGGAAATCATTAAGAGTCTGCAATCAATCTCTCACAATTTGTATCTTTTAGAATTTAAATTTCTTTAACCCAATTTTATAGCCAAAATAATTAATAGAATCTGCTCTTCATATTTTTTCAGGAGCAGTTTTTAATCCCCAGCAAGGCAAAGTTTTCTTTACTTCTTCAAACATTCCTTCTAAAGTAGCTACATTTGAATCAGACAGCAAAATGTCATCCATATAAAGGTAAACTATACATTCAGGAAATTGCTTACATATCATTTCCAATGGCTGACTTACAAAATATTGGTATACAGTGGAGTTATTTAACTTTTCTTGGGGGAAATCTTTCTATTGATATCTTTTAGCAGGCTGAGAATTATTATAAATAGGCACTGTGAAGGCAAAGTTTTCTCTTTTTTTCTTGTAAAGGTATAATGAAGAAACAATCTTTTAAATCAATAACTATAAGAGGCCATCCTTTAGGCAATGGAGAAGGCAAAGGAATACCAGAGTGTAGAGAGCCCATTGACTGAATCACTTTATAAACAACTCTTAAGTCTGTTACCATTCTCTATTTTCCAGATTTCTTTTTAACAACAAATACAGGAGAATTCTAAGTGCTGGTTGATTCTTCAATATGCTAAGCATCTAGTTCTTCCTATACCAGCTATTCTAAAGCCTGCAGTTTCTCTAATGTTAAAGGCCATTGCTTAACCCATCCACATTTGTATGTCAACAATTTTAAAGGTGGAACTGTTGGTGCCTTTAAAATAACAACTACTGTTATGTCCTATTCTTGTACAACCTGAATTGTCAGTGACTGTTATTTATAAAATTCTTCTAATATTAATACATTAATTTATGGTTCATATCTAAGACTGTGGGAATGTTAACCTGAATATTCCATTGCTGTAACAAATCATGTCCCACAAATTCATTGCCATGTTAGCAACATATGGTTTTAATGTTCCTCTCTGTCCCTCTGGACATTCAACCCATCTCAGTCTCTGTTTTACCTGAGATAAAGTTTTGATCCCTAAAAACTGAACATTTACATCCTGAAGAGTCCAATTTGAATACCAAAATTTTGATGAAATTATTGTTACATCCACACCTGTTTCTACTAGACATTCAATGACAACATTATTTGTTCATATTTTTAATTTTGGTCTTTGTTTGTTTATAGAAGTTTGCCAAAATATTCACTTTATGGTTTTTCCTGAATTTTTCTTCTTTCTTCTATGTCTATTCTATTATTAAGAAGTTTCTTTTACAATGGCAGGAAACAACTGAACCAGATTTGGCACAGGGGCCTGCGAGAAGCCCCTAATGGAGTTTTCTGTTGTTGAAGGATTATCATGAATATTCCTCATTGACCTATACCCATTAGTCTAATGCCTGCCTTTGCCAGACCTTTTTTATAATCCAGAAGGGTGAAATTTTCTGAATGGATTTGTCTTAGAAAAACACATTGTTTCTAAATTCTTAAAATTATTCACAATCCCTTTTAAAGTGACCTTGCTTACCACATTTATAATATTTAATTTTTTGATTTTTCCTCAAATCTCTGGAAAACACCTTTTTTATCCAAGTATTATCACATTCATGAGATTCAATATTAATTGTATCCATTACTCCAAAGGTGCTGACCTTGCCTTTAATGGCCTAATTATCCTTTTACATAGAGAATTGGCATTCTCAAAAGCCATAGAATCAATTATTATTTGTCTAGCTTCTGAATTTGGTATCATTCTATTTACTGCTGAAGCCAATCTTTGTAGGAAATCAATAAAGGTTTTCTTTGGGCCCTGCATAACTTAAATAAATGACTTAGTTGTTTTTTCCTATTTCCCCAATTCTGTCCCAAGCATTCAAAGCTGCTGAGTAGCATAAATCCAGGGCAGCTTGCCTTTCTGTAGTAGCGTAGTCTCCTTCTCCAAGAATTTGATCTTGAGAGATTTCCCGACATCTAGTTTTACTCTGTTGTTCAATAATATTAGCTTTGTCTCTGAACCAGGTACTTCATTGAAATTTTGGACCAGTCTCTAAAACACCATTAACAAAATCTTTCAAGTCATTAGGACTAATTCTATTACAAACTGCCCATGAGTTTAACATTTGCTTCCCAAAAGGTGAATGCATGCCATATGAGACTATTGCTTTCTTGAATCTCCTTAAATCTAACAATGGCACAGGAGTCCAGTTAGTTGTAACATAGCCTCTGCCATTTGACAATTCCTGTAAGGCTACTGAACATATTAAGGTTGATTGAAAATCTTCGATTGTTCCTCTGTATTCTTATAATGCAATGCTGAAATTGGCCTTCCATTAAATTCTTCTGTCTGGATTTGAATCTCTCTGTGCTCTGTTTTATTATATTTTCTAAGGCCTCTATCTTAGTACTCAGGTTAATCAACTATTTTAGTAATAAGACAAAAATCATAATGAAGGTAATGTTTACAATTGACAACACATAAATCCCATCTAATCCTCTCATTTAATTGTTGCATTTTCAAATTGTCTAACCTATCACCATACAGAGACCCAAATACCTTCATTATAATGTTTTTTCCCATTTTTTTAATGTGGAAACGGCTCTCTCTTTTAACTAATTCTTTTCTTTCCGAATTCCCAATTGTTTTTCCAAATCTACCAATGATGTTGATGAAGGCTGATTGCTGCTGTGTAGAAGAGTAAAAGCCTGACCAGATATCAAGGCAGCTACCTATTTTGGCAGCAGTCCAAGAAGGGGGTTCAGGAAGAGCCTGCAATGAACAGTGGGGAGAGAGAGAGAGAGAAAAAGAGAGAGACAGAGAGTTGAGAGAGAGATTAAAAGAAACAGCCAGGTGGGGGGCTGGATCCTCACATGCATCTCCAGTCTGTGTTGTTGGCTAAAAGTCACAAGCAAATCACTTTTTTCATGAATTTGTACTCCAAGTGTTGTATGCCAAATGTAGCACGAATAAAAAAGATCCTGAGGCAGATATTGGGTTTCAACATGAAAACCAGAAAAGCAAATCCATCAAGCAACTAGAGAAGTCTTATCTCTACCAAGGCTGGATGACTGTAGACTAAGCAGACAGAGCCTGTCTCTCCTCTCATTTATATTCCCTCTAGTGCTGGGATTAAAGGTGTATGACTCCCTAGTATTGCAATTAAAGGTATGAGGCACCATCACCTGGATTTGTTTCTGCATTGATCTTGTGTAGCCCAGGATAGCCTAGGACTCATAGAGATACATCTGCCTCTATCTTCCAAATCCTGGAATTAAAGGTATGTGCCACCACTGCCTGACCTCTGGTGATTTAGTTTTCCCTCCTAATCTTTAAGCAAGCTTTATTAAAACATAAATAAAATATCACCATAAATTGTTCTTCCCAGAGGGTGTTGAGTATGGGAATAATCTTGAAATTAGATAGGATTTGCAGAACATAGAGCCTGATTTAAAACTATATATATTAAATGGATATAATATATATATATATAATATAACACACACATACATACATATATATATATATATCCTTTGCCTCTAGGACAGCCTGGCCACAAGCATGGGTGGATCACATGGTGAGAATCTACCATGATAGGTAATTAGCCTTCAGTGCATGGAAATTAAACTGTTGCAGTCATCCTGGGTTCAGGAGGCAGCAAGAAGAACTATATACTGTAGGTAGAGAGTTGTCACTAGTTTCCTGGAGATATCTGGAAGTTAAGTCTGGCATTGTGTGGTGATGGGCTTGCCCTAGAGAAAATTGGGAGATATCAAAAATAAATCCAAAGTGAATGTCACACTCAAATCAAAGGAAAGTGGAGTATTTCTTGATTTGGGTGGAAAAGAAAGAAGAACATTCATGCTTTTAGTTTTACATATTTTTCTCTTACTTTGGCACTGATCATTAGAGACTAGATTCCAGAGGAGCATCTGGCCTCTGGGAGACAAAATGATAACAAGGAAGGTGTCTATTTTAAAGCTGTCCTCCTAAAGGTGACAATGTCTTAGCTATGGCCTAGTGCATTGCTGTACTAGAACAGGACTTAATGTCATTCATACACTCTACTTTCTCTTTGTTATGCTGCAAAGGATTGATTTATTTCAGCTTACTGATGACATTAAGTGAGAATATTTGAACATAAAGAATATTTTTAAACTACTTCTTGTGTCCAATTCATTTAAAGTTTGAAATATGCAATAAATAACAAAAAATAATAAAGTAATCAACTTCTTGGAAGAGTTCTCTCTATGAAACAGGTTTCATGGATTATCTTCCTTGTCAATAACCAGGATCGTAAACCAGGCAAAAATATTAACCATTGAAGTATTAAATCATTGAGAGTCTATACACGTGATAACAAAATGTTATCTTTTCACTTTGGTCTAGAGCTTTTCTGATTAAAACAAAAGAACATTTAGGCTAATTCAAAAGGAAGAAAGACAGTATAGAACCACACATTTAAGCATTTACCATAGAACAAATATTTTCAAAAGTAAAGAGTCGGGTGCATGTCAAACATAGAAGGAAGTCCAAAGCAATGGCTTATGCAATAGTTCAGACTTGGACCACCAGGATCTGGAGGAACCATTGAAATGGAGTCTCATGGTTTTACTCCTGCTTTTGTTTTTAATTTTGGAGAAGTTCACATATTGTGACATGGAAAAAGTCAGGCAGTGTTGTGAACACAATGAGGTAATTAGAAGTGGAGTGGAGATCTGTGAGAAGAGATAACCCAAACAGATTGGTTATCCTGGAATATACAGGCATAGAAGGTAACAAATGGGTGATTACCATATTGTATTAGGAGCCCTGAAAGTCCAGTTCTTAAGGCTGCCTCCAAGGGTTTGAAAAAAAGCTCCACAGCATAGCAAAACTGAACTCATGGTTTTTCTATCTGAGGAATACAGAATAAATTCATACATGTGTCGTTTGTGTCATGTTCTTTATTTATCTGTCTATTTTTCTGTCCTCTAATTTTCTTCTAAGTTCTAATTCTTTCTAGTTCTGCTGTGTTCCAATTCTCTCTAGTTCCAATTCTCTCTAGTTCCAATTCTCTCTAGTTCCAATTCTCCTTTGCTTTCTTTTTCACCTAGCTTAAATAAACTTTTACAGGCTTGAGGCAAGAAGAAAAAATTACAAGAGTTGCATTTCATTGGTCATAGCACATTTCTTGGGTAAATGATAAGGACAGAGCCATTTACTGTGGCAATGCAAGATTTCAAAGTTTCTGGTGTAAGACTGTGATCAAAGGTGGAGGCACAATGACTGGTGAGACAAGTTGTGAGGTACAGGATTTTGCCAGTCAGACTTAGCAAGTGAAGAATTGCCATGATTTTTAGGTTGGTTTGTGTTAATAACCTTGGTTAGACATCTACAACTATGACCTTCTGCATATCTGTAAGGTTTTTAGCTTATGATCCATTTACAGACACATTCAATCTAGTTTGAACTTGTTCTGAAGTAAAAATGAACTATTGCATGTAGTTTGAATAAAAAGAACAAAGCAGGCTTTTAAATGTCTTACAGACCTCATGGAACAGTAGATCTAGTCATGAAGCATATCCAAGTTTATTTTCTATATATCAAAATTATGCCGCTTAGTGAGAAGTCATCGTCCTGATCATCCATGGATATGTGTGCCCATAAGATTGAGATGCAACCATGAGTTTACATATATATATATCACATGAAATTACACACTACAGTGCAGGTATTGGGGAGACACCATAGCTGCTTTTGCACCTGTAAAATTAGACAGGAGCAACAGTTTCCAGAGTTGGTGGTCCCACTGGCCTTACCTGGATGGGATTCTCCTCCATCAGAGAATCTCTCCTCTCGTGGGTTGACATCTGAACCTTAGTTGTCACCTGCTACAACCCCCATGGCATCCAATAATATTGTGTTCATAAACCCTTGTATCAATAAGGCATGTAGCATCCCTAGAAAATATAGGATGGTCATTTTGCATTACTGAACAAGAGACAGACTCATTTCTAGTTCCGTGACCACTATGGGTACATCTTTATGTGGACTTTTATTTATCTTGAATAAATACTTGAACTTATGGGCGGAGAGGTGGCTCATTGTCTAAGAGTGTTTGCTACTCTTGCAAAGGGCCTAAATTTGGTTCTCAGAACACACATCAGGTGGAAGACAAAACCTGTAACTACAGTTCTAGGAGATCATGTGACTTCTTCTGGCCTCTGTAGCATTGTACTCATATGAATGTGTATACACACACACACAAACATACACATACACACATGCTTTAAAATACCTGTATATGGGAACCTCTTCACTGTCATAGATGAACTAGTTCAATGTGACCTCTGAAATTACTGAGGCCAGCTTAAACCTCTTTCTATGACTTAGAAGATTAGCTCAGGGCTAGCCAACCTGAAAACCACACTCAAGTCTAGAATAATAATATTTGCTTAACTACTGGATGGAGAATAGTGAATCTGTAGGTTCATGGGCTGGTGGGAAAGGAAACATAGACCAGGAAATGTGAAGCAAGGCAAAATCAATGTCCTGGACTTGTTACAATGTTGGTGACAAAGATGGGTGCTCTGGACTGTCCAATAGCCATATCTTTTCTGAACAGACCTGAACATAAGTAACAGTCTGATCTTTGGGCAAAACATGTCTGCCCTTGGACATTTTTGCTAATTCAGAGTTGTGCAAGCATCACATGAGCTACCAAGAAACCTGTGGCCCTGCCACTCTGAACATGTCTCATCTTGTCTATCTTAGAAGTTAAGCAAGGTCCAACATGATTAGGACTTGGATGGGAGACAAGTAGATAAAATCTAGGATGCTGTAACTATGAGTCTATGATTTATAATACCGATTTTTCTTCTCCTTAAGAAAAACTCAAATCTAGGACCAGTATTTAAGTCAAATTTAGAAGAAATGTTAAGTATATAATAAGATGATTTTCAAGTTTTCTTTCAATGGAAGGGAAACTGTGGAAATGTAGACTGCATTAAAAAAATATTCTTCTTACAAAGTTGTAGTGACTAGAGAAAATTTTTTAAAATAATTTCATAAAATTAGATAATCCAAATAAGCTCTTTATCAAATTATATCTTACCTTTTAAATATCTTAACTGGGGCTGGAGATAGATGGCTCTTCAGTTAAGAGCAATGATTGATCTACAGAGGCACAGGTTCACTTCCCAGCATCTATGTTATAACCACCTATGACTCCAGTTCCCGGAGATCTGATGCCCTCTTCTGGCTTCTGTGGGCACTGCATGCACATGGTGCACATAAATTTATAGAAGCATATGCACATGCAACAAAGTTAAAAATAAATAATCTTCAAAAGTAATATCTTTACTTTTGAATATTAATATTCAAAATATTATAAATTTTTAATTTAATATTTATTCAAAATATTGAATATTAATATTAATGTGAATATTCCAAATGGCATAATTGTACCCATGAATGGGATACAGTGTAATGCTGATTTGTGTCCAATGTGTGGTGATCAAATAAGGGCAATTAACTTATCATCATAAATACTTATAATTTCTTTTGGATAAGAACGTTCTAATCCTTCTTTTATAGCTATATTGAAATAAATAGAAAATAACTAACAATAATAGTCCACTGTACACAGGACCTAGAACTTATTCATCTGCTTGGCAGTGGTTTTTTAATCTGCTCTCCAACCTCTTCTGCTTCCCCTCCCTTCTTCCAAGCCTTTGAGCACCTGAATTCTCTTTCCTGTGGGATTATCTTTCCACATTTCTCACTCATGTGTGAAAATCATTGCTTTGTATTTGAATATGGATGATCAGAACTCATTTGGAGATGTCTTCAGTACTAAATGTTTACCACTACATTGTCGTGAAATTTACTGAAGTGGCGTTTTGTGGCTCTTGTTTCCAAGTTAAACATACTTTGGGCTAAAGGATAAGTAAATGGAAGTTGTTGTTATTATTATTATTTTCATTTTCAAGTCCTGGTAACAGGGACCTTGCAATCTTCTAGGGACAATAAGAGTACTGTACTTTGAAAGATGGCAGATTTCTAGACTCAGTATCAGTGAGCGTGGAGACTGGTTTCAATACCACCATGTGGTATGTTCAGGGCAACACACTGATCACATACCCTTGCTGGACTGTTTTTCCTAGATAACAAGATGAGACTAAAAGATTATCAGTAGTCTTTCAAGTGCTAACATGACATTCCATGTTGCCATTACAGGAGGTAATTAACAGCTGAAGTGTTGGATTAATTACCATGGCAGTCCAGAGAAGGGAAAGAATGATATTAGCTGAAACTATGGGGGAGGAGATTTAAAAAAAAGTGGGACCAAGATTCAAAAATATTTAGTGGTTTTCACACTCTGACCAGGTTATCCCTTTCCAGCAATAACCACTATGCTTTATTTTATGTGATAAAACTGATGTGGATTTGAGCAACTTTCCATCAAACTGATCAGTTTTTACATTCAGCAGTTATTTTGTATTAAGCAGAAATATAATAGAAATGTAGAGCAGAAAGGTGCCTCAATCACAGAATTCAGCACAAAAGTAATTTTAAGACAAAATTATTTTCAAATATCCCAGCAGGTTATCTGTTCTATACTAATCAGTTATATGTAGGGGCAGCATCTCTCTGCTGGGTGGGAACTAAGATGGCTTCTTAGATGACTCTTCCATGGGA
>PVIU01017237.1:0-42543 GCA_004026605.1 Ondatra zibethicus
CCTTGGACTTCCAAAAGGGCAGGGCACCATGCCCTCTTTCAAGGAAGAAGGGGGAGGGAAGAGGGGTGGGGAGGTAGTGGGAGGGGACCGGGAGAAGGGGAAGAAAGGTAAAATTTTTATTTCTTTAATTATGTTTTTGAATGGAAAAAATAAAACAAAACAATGTATGGAAAAATATATATAATGTATATAATATTACAGAAAGCAGTGATAACAATTTAAGTTACAAATCATAAATTACATAGAGGAATGACTGATTTCTGGGCCCCTCCCATAAATCTCTTGCAGTCTGACCTCATTCTCATCTCTTTCCCTCTGTGGTTCAGTGTCCTCCTCTCAGCAAGGACTTCTGAAAACAGGGGACATGGTATAAAATTATGTGAACCTTTTAAAGAGTCCTCTCACCGCTGCGTGCCAGTGAGGTGTGTAACTAGGTAGGGTTCACCACATTTTAAAGTATTGCCCAGAGACTTTAGGTATTTTTTTAATTAAAATTTACCCTAATTTTAAAATTACATGAATAGTCCCTGGAAACTTTTAAGAACATGTATCGTGGTTTGAAAGAAAATGGCCCCCAAAGGAGTGGCACTATTAAGAAGTGTGGCCTTGTTGGAGTAGGTGTAGCCTTGGAGGAAGTGTGTCACTGTGGAGTTGGGCAGTGAGGTCTCAAATATGCTCAAGACACACCCAGTGTGACAATTCACTTTCTGTTGCATGCATATCAATATGTAGCAGCATCCTGTCTGGCACCATGTCTGTCTGCATGCTGTCATGTCTCACCATGATGATAATGGACTGAACCTCTGAACTGTAAGCCACCACAATTAAATGTTTTCCTTGTAAGACTTACTGTGGTCATGGTGTCTCTTCACAGCAATAGAAACCTCAACTAATACATGTTAGTGGGATTCAAAGTGTTTATACCTGTCAAGCAGTGGTGGAACATGCCTTTAATCCCAGCACTTGGGAGGCAGAATCAGGCAGACTTCTGAGTTTGAGAAGAGCCTTTTCTATAGAGTGAGTTCCAGGACAGCCAGGGATACATAGGGAAACCTTGTCTCAGAAAAAAAGTTTTTACACCTAAGAAATAGTCATTTAGATTTGTCAAAATGTTGGTTTTAGGCATAAGAATTGTATGTAACATTTTGACAAAGCTCACAGAATCAATTCTATATGGGCATAAGAGTGTTGCCATTTTGGTGATGTTTATCACAACAAATGCTATATTTCTTAAAGTAATAATTGATTTTTACATACCAACCACAGTTTTCCTTCCCTTCTCCTACCTCCTTTCAATATCCCCCTAATCTACTCTTCAGAAATGCTAAGGCCTCCTATGGGGAGTCAACAAAGCCTGGCATATCAAATTGAGGCAGGAACAAACTCCTCCTCCTGCATTAAGGCTGAGCAAGGCATCCCACCATAGGGAATAGTTTCCAAAAAGTCAGCTCATGTACTAGGGACAGATACTAGTCCCACTGATAGTGACCCCACAAGTATACCAAGCTACATAACTGTCACCCACATGCAAAAGGCCTAGGTCCATCCCATGCATGCTCCCTGGCTGTTGGACTAGAGTCCATGAGCTCCCACAAGCTTGGGTTAGCTGTCTCTGTGGGTTTCCCCATCCTAATCTTGACAACCCTTGCTCATATAATCCCTCCTCCCTCTCTTCAACTGGACTCACGGAGTTCGGCTCAGTGCTACACCAAATGATATGTAATTGTGTGCTGTCAGTGTTTTTCATTGGTGGAATATTGACACATACCAATCGCCATATGACAATACTTGAAAGGTGTACATGGTCACATTTGGAAGAAGGTGCCTTGTTACTGGCATCTAGTTAGTAGAGGCCAGAGATGATGCTAAATATACTATAGAGTGCAGCACAACCCCTGCAATCAAGAATGGTCTTATTCCAAATACCAAGAACGCCAAGGCTAAGATATCCTTTACTACAGAGAAGATTCACTAAAATCTTTTCTTTAGTCTACTGTTCTTGGGATATTTCTCGGACCTAGGCCATTTTGCAACTGTAATGTTATGTGATGTCATGTCAGTGGTATGTCAACCATAATTACTCTTGTATATGTCTTACCATAGCACAAAGAAAATTGTGGTCTCATAATTGGCCCCTTATCTCAGCATCTAGAGCTGTCAGTTCAGGTATAATTTATTTTTAAAAATTTCTTTGGGCTATCAGAACCTAAAATATTTACGATCAATTTTTTTTTTCAAGACAAGGTTTCTCTATAACTTTGGAGCCTGTCCTGGAACTAGCTCTTTTAGCCCAGGCTGGCCTCGAACTCACAGAGATCCTCCTGCCTCTGCCTCCCGAGTGCTGGGATTAAAGGTCTGTGCCACCACTGCCCAGCGGTCAATTTTGATTAACAATGAAAGTAAAAAGTTATGCTTCATTCCTGTGGTATTCCTGTTTCTGATTTTTATGCAAATATTTTCAAATGACTGCTTCTGCCTTTATTTGTGCTTTTGATTTATGATGAACATTATAGAAAGTACTATTCTGGCTGTAGTTAAACTATTTTAGGCATAATAGACTGCTATGACTTCTTTCACAGGATTGTATTGAATTTGAGAATGCACATATGGATTTATGTATATACATGCATGTAGTATCCACTCAAATTCTAGCAGCTAACAGATTTAAATGTATAAAAATCATTTTATCAAGAGGTTACTAGTGAGTTGTATCATACTTTTCTTTGTGTCTAACAATTTTAAAAGGATATATATTTATTCTGAGTTCATTTTTTCTACCTTTGTACCACTATACATCAGATTTCAATTTTTCAATTGAATCTGTGCCCAAATAAACATTTTCCTGTTCTTCTTCTTCTTCCTCCTCCTCCTTCTCCATTTCCTACACTTCTTTAGACATGCCTCACTCTTCATCCCAGGCTAGCTTGGAAATTACGATGTAGATCAGTTGGCCTCAAACTCACAATGATCGCCATGTCTTATCTTCCCAGTCCTTAGGATTACAGATTTGAGACACCACACCTAGCTCTAATTAAATAAAACTTTAAGCTGCTTAGAATCACAGGCTAAAGTGCTCATTTACCTTATTATATTGTTTTACAGTAAGTTCTCTTCGTGGCTCAATTTGAAGAAGCTTGATAAATATTGAATGTCTACCTAACACAAAAAAACACAACGTGCATGTACATATGGCTATGGCCATATGCCTATATTTAAATGTTAAATATTGAAATTTCTATAAACGTTTAAATGAAGATGCTTGTAAATGATGGCAACATATTTTTCAGTTCTGTGAATCTTTAATGGAAAAGCCTTATTTCAACATTTGCCAACTATATCTTGCATTCAATGTCATTAGCTGAAATGTTCACATTGAAATGTTTGTATATTTTAATGTTGCTATGAACAAGGGGACTTTAATTGGAATTATTCCATGAAATCGTCCATGTTTTCTGTGAATGTGGGATATATAGCAAAGGACGAAGGAGATATTTTCTTTGAATTGATCAAAACATGCAGTTTCCCTTTCTCCAGTAGGGAACAAGTAGGGTTGTTTTTTGTTGTGTTGTTTTGTTTTTGTTCTTTCCATAGCCCTTCCTCTTCCATTCTGATACAATGAAAGCAATTGGCTTCACGATGGGTTGCAGAACACTATAATTCATAATCACTTCAGTAATGCAGTAATCCATGAACATTATTCCTTTTCTAGTCACACATTCACATTTCAAATAGTCTTTGTTTTCACCTCATTTGTAAAAATATCTTTGATTTCAGTGTCTACTCTTTGCTCTCTAGAGAAACAATTTTAGTTCTTCAAGATTTGAACAAATGGACTATGACGTTTTCTCCAATTGCACCATGCAAACTGATTCCTTTTACCCCCTCCCCAGTAGTCTAGCTGTTTATCCATTAAAGTCACTGATAACATCCCCTTGTGTTCATGTCTTGTCTGTCACTGATTGGAACCCACTAAGGTCTCAGACAGGACAGCCCATATTCGTTAACTTGAGTCTAGTTTTTATTTAGGTTAATGTCACCGTCTGTGAAGCTGTTTTCCTATTACACACTGAAAATATGAACCAGCACAGTCTTTAAATCAAGAGCTGTCAAACTAACATGAGAAAACAAGCCCCAGAACTGTCTCTGAGAAGCTTTGTTCTCTGACCTGGATTCCCCAGATGGGTAATGTGGTTGAAATATAGAAAAGCTAACATTCCCATGAAGTGATGCAGTGAATTCAGCACTGTAGACAATGAGTGCAGACCCCAAACATAGATGGTAGAAGACTAACATCTGCTTTTCTGTGTGATATCCCCCACAGCTGTTTAGAGAATCATAAATTGCTCTGTCAAAAGCTTGTTTACAAAAGCCTAGCCAGTTTCAAAATGAAGCTGCCTTTGAGTCGTCCCTGTTTCATGTTAGTGTTTGAAAAATAAATCTGAGTGGTTAAAACATAAATGCACCAACTCAAAAGCAAATGGCAATGAAAATCAAGTAAAATCAGAAGATGTTCCAAAATTTAACTTATTGTACTGAATGAAAAATGCATGGTTACAATTTTTGATCTTATAATTAGTATTATTAAGAGAGGAGAACATTTAAACAGCTGCAGTATTGATTTTGTGTACCGTGTGACACTATGGTACATAACATAATCACATAATCAATAGATGATGTGATAAAGGTGCAAGTACAGGTATAAGCAATGATTTTCAAAGTGTAATTCCTGAAAGAGCAGTATCTGTATCACTTGCAAATACATTTAAAATGTTTGGGTAATTTAAGAAACCTATTGAATCAGAAATTCTGGGATAGGTCTTACGTTTTAGAAAGCCCTCTAGGGAATTTGGATGCACATTCCTATTTGGGAATTGCTTCAATATGAATAAACAGATGAACAGGTGAATAGGTGAGAGAGTGGGTGAAAGGATAGATGGTCAGGTAGAGGTGTTTATGTAGGAACAGTTATATATAAATACAGATATAAATATGAATATAAATATATGTATGCAGCTAGATAGATATTTAGAATTGTTATTGCAGGATTTTTGTAGAGGAGCAAATTACTCTGTGAACTTATTGTATGATTAGATCAAACCTATTTTTTTTCTCTAGGTAACTTAGACCATGAAACCCAAAATGAACAAGTTCACCAGAACCACTATATATGGGCTGCCAATGCATGCTTCAGCATTATCAGGGCATAAATTTCATTCATTCATTTCATTTTAATTACTTGAATGACTCATAAACTGAGAAGACAGGCTTAGAATTTATTTGTTGACTTCCTCCCAATTTAGCTCATCTAAAGTGTTTGCCCATCAAGTTAGTACTGGGATAGTTTCTGTTACCAAAAGACTGGTTACTTCGTTTAGTTTTGTCCCAGCTAGTGATGCTGTTCTCTGTCCTTGTTCCATTTGTTGATAGGTCTGGTGGTTTTGATAACTGGATATATATGATTCTGAAGCAATGTCTTACTGTTTGGTTCATGCTGTCTGAATGTCTTTGTGTTGGTTTCTCCCACCCCTTCATTGTTCCTTTTTAAAAACATTTATTTATTTATTCTGTACACACTGTTCTGCCTGCTTGTATGCCTGCATGACAAAAGAGGGCACCTGATTTCACTATAGATGGTTGTGAGCCAGCATGTGGTTGCTGGGAATTGAACTTGGGACCTCTGGAAGTGTACCCAGTGCTTTTAACCTCTGGGCCATCTCTCCAGCCCCTTAATGTTCATTTTTAAGCATGAATAATTTAGTTTCAGCCTACCACTCATACAGCACTACTTATAATGGAGATGAAGAAGACACTGCTAAATACCTAATGTGAAGCACATTTAGATACAGCATATTATAGTTCATCACAAAGTAATATGGTATTATTTGAAAAAATTCAAAACTCAAGAAAATATTCAGCTTGATTCTGAGAATAAGGCTTATCTTGATGTCATTCATTTTGCTTGCATGGCTCTTACAATAACCAAAGACTGTACAAATTAAGAACTACAAAATGATAAAAACAATAAAAATAAATGGATTATAAATTACTTTCTCCATTTTCGCACTGCATCCTGAATTTACTTGTTTACCTGTTATGATAGCTTTCTTTTCATCAGTTTTCATGACAAAATTAAATGGCGGCTCACCACCTTTGCAGGGTGGGCAAGCCTGCTGCAAACAGATGATTGACATTACACTATGTAGAATTCCTATTTAGGGATGAGGGACTGTTAAGAGTTTATAGCTTTAAGGAAATGTTTCTCTTTATTTTAACCCAAGATTACGGTAATTTATTGTGTTCAGGAAGTGTTTAAGGGTGGATAATGGCAGTTTCCCTAGCATTTAGAGGCATGAGGCTTGAGGCTCTTTTGAAGACCTCTTTGTTTTTGAAGATAAACATAGGCAGTGGCTTTATTTTTTTCCATACATTTCCTTCTAGCTCGAAAGTTCTGAATATTCTAAACAAGCGTAGATCAATAATTATCAAATGGAAAAGAACTACTTTTTTGATCTCTCTCATGTAAAACTTTCCTTAATATGGTCTTGAGAGGCCCCTGGCATTAGGACCAGGATCCTGCTGCATGAGCTAGCTTGTTAGAGCCCATTCCTCATGGGAGCCCTTACCCATTGAGAGGAGTGGACGGGAGTGAAATGGGGAAGGTAATAGGGGCGGGAAGAGGGTTGCAGGGAGAAGGTGTGGATGGAATCTAAAATGAAATTAAAAACAAAGAAACAAACATGAAAATATGTCATTTCTCTCTAAGATGTGGTTTGTTCAGATGCTGTGGGGTGTGGTGATATGCCCTGGGTCACCTTGATGCCCCTGACTGATAATAACAAAAATAAAAATGAAACTAGCTTAATTAGGGATTTAGAAGCTTATGTTTTTGAAAACACATAGCTTTTCCCATTTTTCCCACTTTTTAAAATGTTCTTCTAAATGTTGTTTCTAGGCTAGTAGCAAGAGAAGTTGAGGCAATTCGAACATAAACGTATCAATGTCCAGATCAGCAATTGCGCACTGTGGTAATTCTTACACTGAGATAACTAGCAAATATTGGAAGATATTTTCCTTTTCATAACTATGGAGATGTTAATGTAATCTGGTATTTGAGTACAGAGATCCTCGTAAACCTTCTACAAGTTTTAGGAGAACTCTCAAATTATAAACGTGCATAGTGGTGAGGTTGGAGAATACTGGTAGAGAGAAAGAAATGTGTCATTTTCTGTATTTATTGCTTAAGTTTAAGGAAACATTTTCTAGAAACCTCTAACCATGATTTCCCTGTGAACTGGCAGCTCCGAGTGAGTCAAGGGAGGTCTGATGGCATTAAGCCTGGTTTTGAGGATTAGTTGTGGGCAGAAGAGGCAATATTTCCAAGATTAGCTTACTTAGTTCCCAAATGCCTGGGGTGTAGCTACTCTATACTCTGTCAACAAGAACAGCAAATAACCATTTTATACTCATACTACTTTCTTTATGAGAGAGAAAGGAGAATTCAGGAATCATTAACAGTGTTTTGAACCACTGAAGAATAAACACTCCCTTGATTAGCATTTTAAGTCCTTCCTGTGGGATTTTTGAGTAGCCCCTATGCTCCTGTATTTTTCTGTTTTATCTACCTCAAGACCTTCACAGATTAAAAAAAAAACCATGTTGACTCATGGGCCTATTAGCAATCAGATTTTTCTGACAAAGACAATCATATTCAAACAGGCGAAATGGCAACTTTTAAATAAAGTGTTAATCAAGCTTCTCTATATTGACTTATTTGATGATTATATTACTAATTTGGGTGAGAAATAGTATTAGCTTGGATCAGGATGAAACAAAGAACCAGGCCAAAAATGGTCAGATGTAGGTATGGCTTGAAGGTAGCACAGTGGAATTTATTGACAGATTGCCTATGGAATATGATATAGAAACATGATGACAAGGAAACCAAGTTTTAAGACATCGCAAGGTTTGAGTTGCCACTGAATAAAGTAAAGTAAAGGAGATCCAAAAACATGAAGCCAATCTGACACTTGAAGGGGCTTGAAGTCAGGAGAGCAGAGGGAGAATGAGTGGCAGTGAGTGGGTATTCAGAAAGCCAGGCGATGACAATGTTTTAAAGGGAGTGGGCAATCCCCGATCATCTGTATGAGCTTCCAGTGGGTAGGTGAAAGTATGCCTCAGCTGGCCAGATACAGTCCTGGATAATGCATAATTGCCAATCAATATAATTATCAATAGCACTCTTTGCATTCTTTGAAGAGTTCTGGTTTGCATAAATCATGTAGTTTCCCTGCTGCTCTGTCCTAGTAGGTGGCAGCTTGAGGATTTGTGGAGGTTATTGGGTGCCCTGAATCAGGTGAGTGGTGGAGCTGACGGTGGAGCTTAGTGGTAAAGAGTTTGTCCATATGCATGAGGCCAAAAACTCAGTCCCCATTGCTGCATAAAGAAAAAAAAAAGGTGAGGCAGAAGAATCATTGAACTTTGAAGTGGGCTCAAGAAATGAGCATTAAGGAAGACTGGACATGGAAGATTGTGTGTGTGTGTGTGTGTGTGTGTGTGTGTGTGTGTGTGTGTGTGTGTTAAACTTTTTAAAAGGATTTTTACTGTGAGATGGTGGCATCGAATGTGTCAGCAAGAACTTTTGTATGATGGGACATATCACAGCGTAGGCAGATGAGCCAGATCCATTTGAAGTGAGAATATGGATGGTGCATAAGACAATAGCTGGATTGATTTCCCTGAGCAGACAAAATGGAATATAAGACATAGTGAGCTCAATATCTAATATTTGGCATGCTGTTCTATGTTAAACAAGGAGAGCACGAGAAAAATTCCCAGCTAAAGGATAAACAGGGAACTTCACAGTTGGAAAGAAAAGAAAGGTAAGATGAAAATCCACAGAATATGGAAACTCTGTTTGGCTGGAATGTAGGATTTCCTGAAGGAAGAGCATGAAATGGAGTTTGAATGCTGGTTTGGGTTCAGACCATAGCATGACTACAATATTCTACTGAAGGCCATATTTCACCTGCCAAGTACTGAACAGTTATGGAAGGTACTTGAAGGCAGGAACATCCTAACAAACAACAGAAGAATTTGTTTTAGTGGTTCAAGGTGAAAGTTCTGTAGGTGCTAGGGAGGATAAGGGTACATATGGAAGAGATGGCAACATCATAAGTTCTCATCAGATCTTTTTGTTCTTTGGAAAGGAGCATGGCTAAGTGATACATTTATTTACCTGACTCAAAGAGATGGCTACTTGTTTTCTTGTTGCTTTTATTTTAACTTTAGCTCTTCTGTCATATTCAGGAATAGGGATTATTTCCCTAGAAGGGAAAACAAAAACAAAACAGTGTCTTTGTTATCAATCTGGAAAGATTCTTCCTGTCTTCACTTTGAATTGATGTAAATGTTTCCTGCATTTTAAAATCGTACTATGTATCAATTTCACTGTGGCTAATATTTTTAAAAATCTATTGATAATGTATATTCTGTACTATTAGGTACTATTCCTACACATGCACACTGGATACTTAAAAGGGATGACCAATTTGGAATCCTATAAATTACTTGTTGCCAAATCATCTCAAAACCAAAACTGTAAAAATATTTGAAGAGAGAAGTGATGGACTTCAGAAGTAAGCTCAGCGATGCAGATCTTTGCCCCGTTGATTGAGTCTGATGCTGTATCTACCCTTGGAGAACCTTATAGCACCCATCACCAAAATATTCTTCTCTTCGTTCAGTTGTTTCTCAAAATTCTCAGCACCTACTCTTTGCAAAGCAGGATGTTATAGGGTAGAAATAAAACAAGGTTAGAACCTTTTCCACTGTGAAGCTTCCAAGCAATTGGGAAAGCAATAAACAAATGCGCAATCATAAAAAGCAATTACAAGTTGAGATAAATGCTAGGAAGAAATGAACAGAAGGTTGAGATGGAGAAGCCAGGGAGCATTGACTTCAGACTGAGGAGGTCAGGGAATGCTTTCTTGAGCAAGTGAGATTTAAGCAGAGACCTAGTGAAGGAGGAGCCAGCCATGGGAAAATGCCCTGGAAGAGCAGCTCAGGCACAGGAAACAGGGCATGAGGAAATCCCTAAGCAGGCCAGAGCTTGCCTTGGCCCTAGTGTTTGGAGAATAAGGGGAAAGATGAGCAGGAGAGGAAAGGTTGAAGAAGTTGGCCGGATGTTTTCGTCCAGGAGGCTCTGTATGGATGAATTATGTTCTTAGGACAATGAAAACCCATTGACTCTTTCCTTTCTTGTCTGTTTTTGTTATAAAATGGCATATTCCTTTATGTAGTAGTGGAACACAGCTCTAAACCCAGATGAACAGGGTGTGAATTATGTTCGAGTGATCTTCAATATGTCCCAACCTTGCTTTGCTTAATTATTTACCTATAAAATGGAGGTGTACCTCTTAGTAATGTGGTTTAGTGTATTTAATAGGTACACAACACATAATGTGTATATCATAAAAGGAAGACTTGTCTTTGAGACCATTCTGATTTCTCCTATGAAAACTTAGCTAAACAAGAGCAAGAGTAGATTGTTAAGTTGACTTAATGGAGGCTAGAGATGGGGTGATGGTAAAGGAGGAGCGACAGAAGAGGAGTGCCAGGTTCCTGAACTGTTCTAGAGACAGAGTCAATAGAACTCTACAATAGATGAAATGTGGGCCACAAGTTCAAGAAAAGAATAAAGAAGTACTATTTAGTACCTGGCTGACCAAACTCAGTGGGAAAGATCATTATCCTTTTACTTTCAGTGATCATCATAATCATCAACGATAACAGTTCTGGAGAGGGGATCACAAGCCAGGCATGGTGAAAAATGTTTTACCAACAATTCTCAAGATGTGGGAGGGTGGAATACAAAGAAATTTGCCAGAAAGAAAAGTGAGGCGTTTGATACTGGATAAGTGAAGTTTGATATGACCTGAGATAGCAGGTGAGAGGGTCAAAAAGGCATTTGGATAGACAACTCCATAGAAAAATCAGAGATGATTGGCTTAGAGATGATAATATTTGAGAGTCATGAACTTTGTAATGGAATTCATCATCATGTTCTTTTATATAACGGCTTGGGATGTTACAATAATATTTTTATCTCTTTTGGTTTAATCTTTTCTTCTGAGTTCAAGACCTGCTTCCTAACAACCTAAGTATCAATGGAATTTCCAGCTAGTTCTCCACAATGTAAAATAAAATACTCTATCCACATTTTTGGCTTTGAATTGAACTTTATTGAACCTGATGGATCTATGTCTGTGGTGTCTATGGAACACCATCTCCTAATCAAAGTTCAAAGAAGCTTAGTTCAAGTTATGCTTTGAAATCAACAGAATCTCATTAATTCCAATGGATAAAGAAAACTGTTTATTGATGGTGTTCAAATGGACATTTAAACAATATTTTTCCAATCCCACACAGTTGGTGGCATAAGGTCTTGAGAAAGCATGAAGCATTTTTATCAGTTTCAAATTTCGCAAAGCTTGCCAAACACAGCTCATTTTCCATAGAAATTTGCAAACCCCAAGTACAGGCCAAATTTCAGAGGCGCTGAATGTATGCCAATGAATAAGATTGTTAAACTCTTTGATTTTCCCCTATTTTTCCCTTAAAAAGTAAGAAGCATGTGCCTCAGAGTTTTATTGTTCAGCATCTATTATTCAGCTCTCTGGCTTGCTCGAGAAGAAGCCTGTATGGTTGCTTCAGTGAAAACAAGGACACAGAGGGACTCCCCTGGAAACATTGTTTGACAGCCTTCCCCAGGGAAAACCTACTTCTCACACCAACCAATATCTTTTAGAATGCAATGGCATCATCTTTGAAAAAGTCAGATAATATCAAGTAATTTTATGTTGGAAACATTTAAGACAAACCCAGAAGAGGTGAAGGCTATATATTAGTGCTATCGCGTGAACATAATAAGTGCTGGAAGCTTTGCCTTGTAGTTAACTGAAGTGACTAGCAAACCATTCTTTGGAAGCATTAATCCTATTAGCAGAACACACTATTTTAAACAAACTCTTAAGTGCAAGGTATAATGCACATAGTAGCACCTAATAAACTCATATTTATAGGCAGTGATCCTGCATGCCCAAGAATCTTTTGAAGAGATGAATAGAAAGCAAACCAGTAATATTGATAAACATAGTATAATTAATATAATTTTAGTAAGTGTGTCATAAATTCAACTGCATTTGTTCTAGTGGACGACAGATAATAATGCCGGGGCTTTTCTGAGTTCAGTGACCACTCTCTTCATTGTCACCTCTGGCTAGTTTCTCTTCTATTTATAACTGTGAAAATAGACATTGGCCCCTGGAGACAATGCTCTAACTTTAAAAAATGCTTGAAAGAATAGATTCTTGGGGTTTGTGAGATAGCTCAGCTGATAAAGTTGCTTGCTGCCAAGCCTGATGATCTGCGTTTGAGCCAAGGGACCCATGTAGTGGAAGGAAAGAACTGACTTCCATAAGGAGTCCTCTGACCTACATGTGCTCGCACATGTATGTGCACTTGCGCGTGCACACACACAATAAATACATTTAAACAATTTTTAAGTAGATTCTTTCCCTTCTAATGAATAAATGAAATGTAAAGGGCAACAATGAGTTGCTAAATTTCAATTATGAGGAGTACACTGAGCTCTTCTGCTGGCACTAAATGGCATTTATTCACAGATTAAGTGGAATTCAAGAACAATTGTATGTTCTAAAGGGTTGTCCATGAGCATGCAGAGGTGTTGGAGGCATTAGGGAGGAACATGACTGTACTATGGTGCTTGAGCAGAATCCTTACTCTCAGCGACTGAGAAGAAGGCCCCCAATCCTACTTCTAGGGGACAGCGGTCCTGGTTCCATTCTCAAATTGAAGCCTGATTACATTGTGGTCCTTAAATTGGCAGGAGTAATGGAAAATTCAGAAGGGCCTTCCATCATTAGGCAAGGGTTCTTGTGAGGGAATAAAAATCAGCATTTCATTCTTTCTTTAATGAAGCAGCTTTATCAAAATAAAATTCACCTATCATATAATTTGCCCATTTAAACTGAATAACTCAACGGTATCTCCACGGAGCCACTCCCACACTCTGTTGTAGAACCATTTCATCACTCGGAAAATAGAGTTGCTTCCCTTAATCATCACTGTCTTCTGCCCATCCCTTGAATCCCTGGAAACCACCGACCTGTCGCTCTAAATGTGTCTGTTTTGAACATTTCTTGGAAATGGAATAACACAATCTGGTCTTTTGGGCTTGCTACTTTTCAGTCAGCATCATGTTGTCTGTTCACGCACCTGCACATTTGGATACAAATTTACACTCTCAGTTCTGTTGAGTCATAGAACTCTGCCTAACATTTTGAGAAACCACAAGCTGTTTGCCAAAGCATTTTACATTCCCACTAAACAGTGCAGTCTAAGGGTATTTAATCCTCACCCTTGCTTTTGTAAGTTATTTCAGTGTGTGATGCTTATCTCCCATGATTTTGATTTGCATATCCCTGATAGCTGGTGATACCCAACACCTCTTCCTAAGTTTATTGGCTACTCATGCATTTTTTTTAACAGAGGAATGCCAGTTCAGATCCTTCACCCATTTTTCTTAATCGCTTTTCTTTTTATCATTGAGTTGGAAGAGTGATTTGATATATTCTGGATAGGAGCCCCTTACCAGGTATGTGTGTGAGCATTTCTTCTAAATAGTTTGTTCCTTATCCAACGTTCATATTGCATTTCGAGTGTTACCTCTAAACAGGCAGATGTCGATAAAATCACTTATCTCAAGATTTTTTATTTATTTATTTATTTATTTATTTATTTTTTCCATACATTGTTTTGTTTTATTTTTTCCATTCAAGAACATAATTAAAGAAATAATTTTTTTCCTTTCTTCCCCTTCTCCCGGTCCTATTCTTCCCTAAGAGAGCACTCTGCATCTCCTGACTTGGTATTCCTAGGAAGGCCTTTCAGAGCAGAGAGATCCCCAGGGTTTCTGACTCAGAGAATCACAGTGACCCAAGGCCTTCTCCCTCCCAGGGCCTCTTGTCATGCATTCCAGCTGGGGAGACCGGCTGGCTGGCTCCTTTGGAGCTCTGTGTGGGATGTATGGGAGTGGGGGAATCAGTTGTGTCTGAAGCTGCTGTTGCTACTGAGATGTAAGGGCCCCAGAGAGGTAAGATATTATATGTGTGTTTCAGGATATGTGTGTTGTACCTCTTGTGAGAAGCAGACTAAGACCAGAGCCAGCACGATACAGAAAGCTTCAGAAATTAATGACCACATAGAAGGAAGGGGACACAGTGGGAAAGGAGAGATGCAATCATACTGGATGGGTTGTTTTCACTCAGTTCACTCCATCCTGTGTTTGCATCTCCTTTGGATGGCCATTAAGATGTCTCTCCTCCTGTTACTCTGGAACATCTACATCAGTGGTTCTCAACCTTCATAATGCTGCAACTTTTAATAGCGTTCTTAATTTGGGGTGACCCCAATCATAAAACTATTTTTGTTGCTACTTCATAACTATAATTTTGTTACTTTTATAAATATAATGTAGATATCTGATATACGGCCCTGTGAAAGGGTCATTTGCCCCACCTCCACAAAAAGGGGTCGGACCCACAGGTTGAGAACTGCTGCACTCAAAGAAGGCTTCGGGCCTTCAAGCCAGGCTGAAATGTCATTGCTAAAGCCATTCATATTTTTATTGAGAACTAGAAGCATATCTTAAGAAGGATCCACCACTTCTCTTCTGAGTTATTTCTTCAGCATTTGAAACCTGACTTTCAAATACACATGGCTTCATAATGTGAGTGCCCCTGTGATCTTCTTGCTGTTATCCCATATCTATATGTGAAAGTTTCTTCGAGTCTCCCCTGAAGTGCCAGTAAGTGTTAGTTTGGTGATTTTTTTCACACCATCTTGGTGACATCACAAACTTTTCTAAATGTTGGCTATGTAAGACATCAAACAGTGTGAGCATTTCAATTCGTTTCCATAGTGTTCCCTTTCTCAATCATGTGCATAGGCCACTATACCATATACATACTTTAAATATGTACAAAAAGATTATTACATAAGTTGTTTCTGAAGAAAATTTGCTGCTCTTAAATTCTGATCTTTTGCAGTTTGTTGAATGTTTCCAAGTGCCAGGGAAGGTTTTCTGTTGTGTTTCTGATTACTGATAATAACAATCATCAACTGAATCAACTTATCCATTTAGTGTCTTGCTTAACTATTATTATTCATTCGGAACATTTGTTTTCTACCTGGATGAGCCACAAAGGCAGAAAATGTTTTTCTTTCTCAACCATTTCTGTAAATCTTGCGGACAGAAACTGCACCTTTTATCAGCAATATTTTATAAGTATTTGAAAGCTGGGTGCTGTCTTTTAAGAAAAGGAAATAGATTTTGAAGTTTTCTGTTGTACCTATTTTTGGATGTGAAAAATCATTTGTAGAAACCAGGCTGAGGCCAAGTTCCTCATCACAGGCCGAAAATGGGATTTTGTAAACCTGTAGAGACTGGATTTGTTATTACATGCAGCTGTGCAAATTTGCAAACATTTCCTTCTTTCCTTCTCCAGTCAAAACCCAGTAGAAGGAGCCAGTTTGGACTGCTGCCTTAGTAACTAACATTTGTGGAAGCTGCAAAACAGGAAGCAAAGTCTAAGCCTCTGTGTGTGTGTGTGTGTGTGTGTGTGTGTGTGTGTGTGTCTGTGTGTCTGTGTGTGTCTGTGTGTGTGTGCACGCACGTGCATGTGCGCACATGTACATATTTTCATTAGATCTTTGAACTTTTTATATATTTTTATTTAGGGACTTAAATTTCAGGTAGAGAAAGAATATATAAACCAATTAGTTATGACTAAATATCATGCTAGGGACATTTAAATGATATTTTCATTATAGTCATCCTAGTGAATTTCAGAGAATCACTTAAAGGCCTCTAAGTATGTGTTGCATGTGCCTGCAGAAGGAAGCCTGAGAAGGGGAAAGGAAATATTTTTAAAATGGCGTAAGAATTCCACACTAGAGCTTTCTCAGAACTAACCAATGAAAGAAAGACAGTTCCTTCTGTTTCCTCTGAGAATTGTTCTTGCATTTGTTTCAGTTTAACCACTGGAATCAAAAGAGACAGGAGCCTGTCCAAACTCAAGATACTCCCCAAAGTGAAATTAACACCCTCTCTACTTGTTTCAGTGTACCATGTATCAGGAGAGCATCCATCATTGTGCATCAGCTCATGTGATCTTTTCTAAGGGCCATCTCTCATTCATTCAAGTGAGCTTTAGTTCTCTGCTGAGAGGTTTTCCCAAGATGTGTTGTGAATAGAACTATATGAAACAAATACTATGTGGAGACAGGTGGCTCACTGGACCTTGTTGACCAGCTAGTCTTTAAGAATTGGTGAAAATTTTATTTCTTTAATTATGTTCTTGAATGGAAAAAATAAAACAAAACAATGTATGGAAAAAAAAGAAAAAATAAATAAATAAAATTATAATTATCTTTGTTCTAAGAATCACACACACAAAAAAAGAATTGGTGTGCTTCCAGTGTAGTGAGGAACCTTGTCTCAAAGAAAAAACAATGTGGAGAGCAGTAGATAAAGAAATCAATTTCTGGCCTACAGATGCATGAATACACACACATGCATATAAATGTGTAAATATTCAAGCATGTACATGCAGCACACACAAACACACACTCACACACACCTCCCCTGAAAACCTACAAATGACTGCATCCAGCAGGGATTGAATTTAGAGGCCATTTATGGCTGTTAGCTTGATGTCTTTGTGGTACTCCTAATAGTGGGAGTAGGTATGTCTCTGACTCTTTTGTCTGCCTTTGGGCCTATTTTCCTCCTATTGGGTTGCCTTGTCTAGCCTAGATATGAGGGCATTTTCCTTGTCTTATTGTATCGTACTTTGTTGTGTTGGTTGTTGTCTCTTAGAGGCCAGCTCATTTGTGAAGAGAAGTGGAGGGAGGTGGAAAGAATCATGGATCGCGGGAAGAGGGGAGGTTGGCGGGGGAGCAGCAAGAGAGGAGTGGAGTGAAAGGAAACTGTGGTCAGGATGGGTTGTATGAGAGAAGAATCTATTTTCTTTTTTAATTTAATTTAATTTATTTTTAAACAATGTTTTTGATTTTACATACCAATCCCAGTTCACTCTCTCTCCCCTCCTTCTGCTCCCCGCAATATCTCCCCACCCAGCTCCTCATCCATTCCTCAGAGAGGTGAGGCCTCCCAAGGGGAGTCAACAAAATCTGTCACATCACATTGAGGCAGGATCAAGGCCTTCTCCCCGTATCTAGACTGAGCAAGGTGTCCTTCCACAAGAGAATGGGCTCCAAAAAAGCCAGTTCGTGAACTAGGGATAAATTCTGGTTCCATGGCCAGTGACCCCATAAACTGCCCAAGCCACACAACTGTCACTCACATCCAGAGGGCCTACCTAGCTCAGTGCTATGCAGGTTCCCCAGCTGTCAGTCTGGGGTCAGTGAGCTCCCAGTAGCTCGGGTCAGTTGTTTCTGTGGGTTTTCCTGTCATGTTCTTGGCTCCTTTGCACATATTATTGCTCCTCCCTCTCTACGACTGGACTCTGGGAGCTCCACCCAGTGCTTAGCTGTGAATCTCTGCATCTGCTTCCATCAGTTGCTGGATGAAGGTTCTATGATGACAGTTAAGGTAGTCATCAATCTGACTACAGGGGAAGGCCAGTTCAGGCACCTTCTCCACTATTGGATAGAATCTAACCAATAGAAGAATCTATTTTCAATTTTAAAAAAGACTCAAAGAATGATATCACTACATTTTATAGATGAGGAAATTGTACAGATACAGAGAGGATGAGAGATTTGTAAAGCCTTCCACAGCTATGGTCATGATTATGAACCAGAAGCTCTGTTTGTAAAGTCTGAATACCAGCAACCATACTCATGACACAGGGTACCGTCTTTGAAGTTGTGTAGACACTTGACTTTCCTCAGAGCACCCAAATTCCACACTCAAATACAGGATTTGGATGTTTTATGGTGAAGTAATTGAATATTGTTTGAGATATTTTTGGCTCATAAGGAAAGATAAATACTTAACCCTGAGGTGTTTTCTTCCCTCTCATCTCTCCATTCCCCCTTTTCCTTTCTCTTTTCCAAAGGACGGGGATATCTGTAAGAGGGATTTATTGATTTTGATTTTGTAAGTAAAGGAGCCAGTTATTATTTACTGTGGTAAATGTTTGGGGGCCAAAATGACTGTTGTTATCATGTTCTTTACCCCTCACTGCTTCCATCCCACAATTCCCAATTATTATATATCTAAGTGTCAGGTGTTTCATATGAATCTCTTGTGAACTCTTCTCATAAAGCATTTTGAATAACTAAATTTCAGCCAAAGACCCCTACTGATAAAGCTACATACTTTTTTTTAAGAAAGGGAGGGATAGGATTAACAAACATATCACCCCAAAGGAAAACTACAAATAGCAAGAACTTCACAACAAATGTAAGCCGATGAGAATTTTATTAAAGCAATATTGAACACTACTACATGCCATTATGTTCTGGAAAGGTAGGAGACTGGTTGAAATCATTTTTCTGTTGCAGTTTCCATGTTAAGCTGTTAAGAAAAGTAGAACATTGTATTACTTTAAAAACCAACACAATTATTTTTATTTCACATAACATTTTATATTTGGTGCTTAAGTTCATTCTTGGTATTTCCTGGACCGTTTGATAGCAAGTAGCAAACATCAGGTTTAGGAGGGAAAGTCTATAGTTTCATTTTGTATGGAGTTATGAAAGAAGGTGTAAATGTGTTTCTTGAAAAAAATGAGAAACTTGAAATATTTTTCTTGAATTTTATTGAATAAACTGTGATGTACCTTGGTAGGAATAGCTAATGCCATCACTATATATTCTTTAGGTGGTTGGAATGGAGAGAAGGCCTATTTAATATTTCAAGTTGTTCAAATGCTACATGTCTTCACATGTGTCTTTTTACTATAGGTCAATCTAATGGACTTGTGTATGTACACACATGTATATGCCCTAATAACACTGTAATTTCTGAATCATAAAACAGAAGAGAATGCATTTTTTCTGGCATTTACAGTCAATAAATCTCAAATCAAAATTGAGCAAAATAATTTTCTTAGCTTCACTTTTCCATCAGCTTAAACTTTCACCTCTTCCCAGTGAAGCTCTAGGTGAAGGGCAGACCTAATCTACCTCCAGTCCAGATGTGGCTGGTTCAAGGTCTGAAACACCATTCCTTTAGTGTCAAAACAATTCTATTACCAAGCAGGAAGGGGAATTTATTTCAATTCCAGATTTATCGGTTTTGAAAGGGAACTAGAGGAGAAATCGTTGTAGTGTATAATTGTTTGACAAAAGAAAGAAACAGAATTTTCCAGTTCTTAGAAAACCCTCTTTCAAGATTATGATCTCTGACCTGCTTAGGAAATAGCCTCTAATGGAGAACTTCAGTTTTAACCAGTCAATCTGTTTTGTGTCATCTTTTGTCTCAAATCTTGGAATTAATAAATAAGCGGCTTCTCCCTCAGAAAGTATTGTATAGAGGAACACTGATAAAATTCTCAGTTCTATTAGCAGTGTCTTAGATCTGTGTTGCCCAGTATAGGAGTCTTTTGCCCAGTGTGGGTGTTGAACATTTAGAAAATATAAAATATGACCAAGAAACTAAGTTTTAACTTGTATTCCTTTTGAATTCATTTAAATATAAATGCCCCAATCTGACTAATGTGTTGAATGGTACAGGTATAAAATGTAATTACCAGTTGTGTGTGTGTGTGTGTGAGTGCGTGCGCGCGCACAGGCGCAGTTTGAAACATCACATTGCATTGTAATTCTATGTATCTACATGTTGATTTGGGTAGTATGGCAGCCATTGTTTTCTTTGATAAATAATAATTACTTACAGATTTTTTAAAATATCTATCCTCAGTATTTGCTCTAAAACATATTTTCAAATATGTGAACTATGAGCATTTTACTAATCATAGCCATCATTTATTGAAGCTGAACTCTTCAATATGGTACAAACCCAATATCATAAAACATTCAAGAAAAAAATACATAGGCACCCAAAAGTAAAGTTTTTGAGGTACATGTGAGCAATAGATTAGGCATTTATTGAAATTAGGATGTTATTTAATATGAAAAATTATTGTAAAACCTCAAGTTTTAAAGGTTTATCTTATAAACATTGTAATATGCCTATGACCTCCATGCCATTTGAAGCCAGGTCATTTCCAACAGAATTCCATCAGTGCTAGCACTAAATGTACACATCGGAGTGGACATATTTGAATGAAAGAAGAGATTTAAAATGCATGCCTGTTAACATAAAGTAATAAGAAACAAAATGTCTACATACCGGATGCCTTGTCATGCCCTGGTACCACTTCATAGGGGAAAACACCTTAAGAGAAGGAGACATTAGAATGCAGTTGATTTAATTTAGTTTCATATAAACTAAATACTAAGCTCACTAATGCAGTATGAAGTATATACTCACTAATGCAGTCCTGTCAGTATTGATAGCCTGAGAATGTGACTTCTACAAAAGAAAGAATCTAAATACATGTCCAGTGCTCCTATATCAAGTATTATGTTACTAACAATCCAGCACATTCTGCAAGTGGTTGCCCATGATCTGGGCAAGTACAGTCACCCTCATCTTTTAGAGATAGTCATGAAGAGTTAGAGTCAATTTATATAACAGAGCTACAAAAATGGTAATTCTGTTTAAGCTCCTTGGCTCATGCTTCTCATTGAAATATCAAAACATGTTGCTGTAGGTGGTCCCAGGGATGGGTAATTTCAGGACACAATGGTGCCACCAATATCCTCAGGAGATTTTATTTTTCTACTTCCAACTTTTGATCACAAGACAGCAGACACAGCTCCATGAATCACAAATTTAAACAAATGATCAAAAGAACAACACCCTTTTTTTCCTAGAGTGTATCTATACATCCTTTAATAAAAGGATTCCTAATCCCTAAGAGTTCTTTCTTCCCAGGAAACTTGTCCTTTGTTCTCATTTATGAAATAAGAACATGGTTCACCACAACCTTTCCCTCAACTAAGAGACAAGCAGTATTAAGCTATGGTAACTGATGCCATAGTTGGTGTAAATGAATGGACCTTCTCTCCCTGAGCAGTAGAGAGGACACATCTCTCTCACGAGTAGTAGGTGGAAGGCCATATGTTGGGATCAGTTCCAGCTCTGCCAATGAGGAATGAATTGTAAGCAAGCTGATGAACAGCTTCTAATTGTGACTGCTATGTGCCATAGAATTTTGACTGTATTTCTGCCATAAGATTAATGCCATTTGGGCATTCTTTACTGTTGATTAGATATCTTATTGCATCCCTTTCATAGGAATGTAAGGATAGGAAATTACTGTTTTTACTATTACATATAGTATAGTACCTAATCTACTGAGTGCTTGAGAAATATTAACTCAATTGATTAAAAGTGGCCTGTGCTAATTGATTAAATGTTTTCTTACCTTTCTTATTGCATTTCAGTTTTTTAAAAATCAACTTATTTGTCTGCATATTGATACCTTCCCAGTAAAGCTATGTTTATACATTCCAGAAAATGATTAAGGGACCTTAAATCATGAAGGTACTGGAATAAAGTTACTGTGGATGCTGTGTAATATAAACCCTGCAAAGACTGTTTACAATTTTGTGTGGGTGTTAGAGGAAAAAATGATTCAAATATAAATATGAGTGGGAAAGAAAACTTCTTTTAAGTCCATTTTATGCATCTGTTAACGTTTTGAAGACCATGCGGTAGACTTCATCAGCTTAAAGATTATGAAGTGAAAGAAATGACTTGTGTATAAAATCACTGCAATTCTCTCTTTGAAGCTCCATTATTAAATTTTTCTTAGGCAAAATGATTATTTCAATAATTTCAAATTCAGTGAATTACTCTACATATAACAATTTCACTGAAAATATTTTTTTTTCTGTAAAATGAGTTCAAAAGACAAGATTTTGATTACTAATGTGGTGTGAAGAATAAAGCTAGAGTTCCAAGTCCTAATTTGATTTAGAATATAAGAATTTCTTAAAGTTTATCTTTTTCAATGTAAAGAATTTTTCTTCTAAACTGACTTTCATTTGGTTCAGGTTCAATGACTATCCATGCTGAAATTTCTTTAGCTTTCCCAGCTATTATTAATGATGTACAAATTTCTATTTTAAGAAAAGATTTGAGATACTATAAAGGTTCTCTAAGAAGACATATAGTCATTATTTGCCTGGTAAATGGTCAATTTGTAGGAGCAAATGACCAGTCCCTACATTATTCACAAATAGTCACTTATAAGTTCCCTCAAGTGATAGGAAATTTTAAATTTAATTCAACACAAAGACATGAATGATTTTTAAAACATTTTATTATCTGCTAATGATACTTATTTTTAGTTACAGAATTTACTAAGTGATTGTAGGCACAAATCATTGTGTTCTTGAGTTATTCCTAAAAACAACCGAAGTATCCACTTCGGTTCTCTCATTTTCTGAATTTTTTAATCCTGAAAAAATATAGCAAAAGGAACAATTAACATAATTTACAAACAGTCCTAGTGAATACTATTTACAATAATAAGTTATGGCTTCAGTTTTGTAAAACAATGCACAACCATTGAATTTGATTCTGTAATTTCTGAAGTTCCTCATTTTGTTATTAAGTAGAAGTTCCTTATGTTCAAGCCACTAAGACATATTATTTAATGATATAATAGTAGCTGCCACCTTGCATCAAGTGTTGCCTGCTGTAATCTCATTACTTTATTTCGTTTTCCATAAGGCAACTCTAGGCAATCATCAGTATTTTTTCTCTAATTTTAAACAGGAGAGTAGTGAGTCTAAAAAGTTTATACTACCTCCCCAAAGTCACCTTTCCACAAATAGTTTGGGCAAGATAAAAACACATGATTAAATCCACGCTGTTAATCATTAACAAAGACACAAATAAACCCCCTTTGCATGCAAACAGAGAACATGTACCTTAGTCTAGAATAATCAGGAATAGCTACCAGGTTATTCAATTCTAGTCAATTTCTAAAAGTTCTATCTCATTTCATAAACAGGCTTACAATTGTGAAGACATGCATGGCAGTGTTTTTATAAGGAAACTGTGGCAATAATATTTAGAGTTAAAAGTTATCTGTTTTTTCCTTTCCCTCTTTTAAAGGAGGGAATCACCCCCAAAATAGAAGTAACTTGGTACCCTACCACCACTTACTTTTTTGAGGGAAAAGCTAGGGCTAGAATCTAGGTCACTCCTGCCTCAGTTCTCTTTGATTCTTAGTAGCAAATCATTAATAGCATTTATCACATTTGAATCCATGTGCATAGTATAATCACACACACACACACAAACACACACACACACACATATAAACCAATATTGTGTGCATAAGGATCATTTTATTAACTATTCTCACTTGTTTGTAAGAGCTTTCTGTAACACGGGAGCATTTAATGCCAAATTGTGACAACCTCTTGTTAAACACTTAATCACCTTAGACAGGCAATTTTCCTGTATGTCCTGAAAGAGAGTTCCCATCTACTTCTTTCAGCTTGTTCAAATATTTGTTCTCTTCATTCTCAAAAACTACTGCTTTTATATTCTTCCTGTAGTTTTAGCCTATTCAAACTAGTCAAACCTTTGAAATGCTAAAAAAAAAATGATATTCACCTGTTCTGTTACTCTTAAATGGGTACATTTCAGTAATACGTATTCTGGTGATAATTCAATAATTATAATTTAAATTTACCACAAAATCCATGGTGCTAATTACCGAGACATGTCAACAAATCATTTGTGCAAAAGAAGGAAAAAGATACAATGTATGCTTGAACTAACAGAAACAAAGACCTATATAGAGTGTCTGCAAGTCTGGGGTCTGATTTGTTTTGGAACTCAGAATTCTGGGGCCAATTCTGTGAAATCCCTTTCCTAGGATTTGTCTCATTCTGGCTTCAAGGTATACTCACCACTTCTTCCCGCTTGGTCTTGTCTGTCGCTGGCCAAGCTTCCAGAGGCAGCTCAGGAAGAATGGGGGACAGGGGCTGCATGGAGAACAGTGGAGGCAGAGGTGGCTGTGGTGCCAGGGGCTGCATGGGGTGCAGAGGTGACTGGGGCTGCATGGGCTGATGAGACTGGGGTGGGATGGCTTGGGGCTGGAAGGGCTGCTGGAAGGGCTGCTGGGCAGATGGAGGGATGTTTGGCTGATGGTGTTGGGTTGGAGTCATGGAGTGGTGGCCAGGAACTGGCATCATTGGTTGCTGGGGGGCCACTGGCTGTTGAGCTGGCACCACTGGGAGGTGGTGATGAGGCTGAAGGGTGTGACTCGGGGGATGCTGTTGAGACAGCACAGGGATGATTTGGTGGTGCAGCCATCCACCCATGGGTTCGTAACCATAGGAAGGATACTGGTGAGAAACAAAGAGTCAGGTTTACCATTGGCTCAGTTGATTTCTAACTGGAGAAGTAGCAGTAGTGTTTGTTATTATGACCTTATGAATATTTTAGTCATTTTTTCCTTTGCAAGAATTTCTAACAGTGTACACAGATATGACCTTTTACAAACTAAAATTCCCATTAGTGTTTGTAGATGGAGTAGACATGATATTTCAGTTAAAAAGGGAATTAAAATGCATGCCTATTCTCTAAAGGGAACGAAGAACAAAATGTTTACATACCGGCTGCCTTATCATGCTCTGGTACCACTTCAAAGGGGTAAGCACCTTAAGAGAAAGAGACATTAGAATGCATTTGATTACGTTTAACTACATATGAACTAAATACTAAACTCACTAATGCAGTATGAAATATAGACTCACTAATGCAGTCCTGTCAGTATTGATAGCCTGAGAATGTGACTTCTACAAAAGAAAGAAGAAGGTAAACATTTGTTGGATGTTTCCTATGTGTCAGGTACTGGGTTATATCCATCCCATCCACTTTTCATGTTTTCTCACATGATCTGAGGCAGGTATCACCCTCACTTTTATAGGTAATGTTATGAAAACTCAGGTAGGTTCATTCACTTAGCTGAAGTTACAAAAGTAGTAATTCGATTTAATTCCACAGTTCCTGCTCTTCATTGAAAGAGCAAAACAAACAATTAAAAACTTATGACACAACAATGTGATATGATATTCATTTAATTCTTTCTTATTTGATATCACAATGGAGGAAGAAGGTGGAAACCTTGCCTTTCATCCTTAAGACATAGATTTCTTTATCAAATAGATCAACATTTTAAGATAAAACAGTAAAATTTGCCTCAGATTCCTACTAGCAATTTTCTTCAGTTTATATGAGTAAACAGATTCGTATTTTTATCTGAACCTGTGAGATAAATAAAGAATTTCATCCCTCTCTAGACAGTATTGCCTTATTAGTTAGACTCAGATTTATAACTCTCTTGTATGGTACATCATTTAATAAATACAACAAAAAACTATTAACCTCACTCAAGTTATGGGTGGCATAGCTCTTTCCATGCCCTTTATTATTCTCCAAATAATATTTTTGAAATGTAGTTATCATTGGCTCCCTTCTCTATATGAGGAAACCAAAGTTCCATAGGGAAAAACAGATCTTCCCAAGGTCATAGAATTTGCATGCATTTGAGGAGAAGCCCAAACCCTGTTTCTAGAACTCTTCTGCTTTCCATCACTCTGAAGAGACTCTTTGAAACCACTTTTCATTGATCACTTAGCAGAGCCAATGAGAAACGCACACCGCATGTGGATGTCTTTGAGTCAGCAATTTTTCCAGCTAGAAAAGATTTTAACATCTTACTTACTCCTCGAATTTTATAGGCTGGCACAGAACAAGACTGTTGAAACCGAGTTCAGTTTCTGCCCTATCATGGAGCCTTCCTGAGTGGTAGTTCATGGTGGATACATTTAAAACTAGGTTTAAAAGTAGAGGCTGAGTGACCAGGTAGAAGGGTGCTGGGAAATGCAGATTTGAGGCCATCAGTCAGGGCTTAAAGCTGCTGGTGGGAACTGAAAAAGTGTGACCATTTGAGAAACATCTTGAATGAAGAATAAATACACCACTCTTTACAGATCTCAGGACATCTTTAACTCAAACAATGGTCAAAATTAGTAAATAGAAAAATTACCTCATAGCTTAAGTTGATATAACCAGGGCTCCCAGGATGAGGTGGTAGCTTTTGTGGAAAGGGAAGAGGGCAGATTGAAAGAAAAAAAAGGAGGGAGAAACAAAGAAAAGGGAGAAAGAGGAAGAGAAAGAAAGAAATTAAGTCAATATCAATTGTTCACATTAGGGATGTCTAAAGCTTTATTTTTTAAAAAGTATATACATAGTACAGAATGTATTTGAGGTCTACTTTTAGCCTGAGCATGTATACTGTGATGGAGAAGCCTTCTCATTTTAAAGAGGCTCTGATTAGCTAAATGACTTTCCCAGGGGTCATAGTCTTTTAGTGGGAGACCTGTAAGCAGAAGGCAGCATACAGTTTTCCTCCAGGAATCTTTGAATTAAGCTCATCAATCATCAAAGAACCCTACCCCTTTCCAGCCACCCATTTACTTGTTGATCAAACTCCCTCTGTGTTAGGAAAGAGGTAGATTTCTATTACACAACTGAAAAATAGCAACAAGCAAGGAATCATTTCACCAAGGGTCCCTTTAAAGATCAGCTGGTTAAGTGTTGAAGTATCAAAGGGATTCCTAGTAATTAGCATGCAAAGCAAATAAGTAACATCTCAACTTTATTGTTCATTGTGAGAACAAGATGAGAGCAATAAAATATAAACATTCTAAATCCATCCCCTGAACAATAAGGCCAACCTGTTTTATTATTCTATCAATGATTTATGACAGAAATTTAGAAGTTCCAAATAAAAAGCATTAATTTTCTAAACCAGAACTGCCTGTGCTTCCCAAAGTGGGGTCAGCTGACTAGGGAATTCTGGGGGGGGGGCAGGAGACAGAAAGAACATAAAGCAGAAAACCTCCCTCAGACACAAAGCTACTGAAAGGTCAGTTCAAATCTACTCCTCCAAAATGCTTGTGTTTTGCAGCCCAATTTATTCACTCTCATCTGAATGCAAATGAACATTAGTTTAGGTAGCTGTCTTCCCTATTTTATCTTGCTATAAGCTCTCTGAGACTGGGGTATTAAAAAGGGGTGAATTTATAAATGTCAGCTTCTCAGAGAACAAGGAATCAAAATGCAGGATTTAAAGAACCCAGAGCACAAAATCTTGGTCTTGTGTGTGAGAGAAGAGAGGCAGGTATACAAGCTTACTGGCTTCTGTAGTATCGAATATTCTTTTTAACCACCAAAAAGCTTTGCTGGCATATGTTCTTAGCTCTCTGCCATTATCTACCTGTATCTGGAGAGTGGATCAGACTTCCTGGTCTTTGGTACATTTGAACAGCAATGTACAGACCTTATACTATAATTGCTTGCTATCTATGTGTTTGCTGAGGCTAAATCCTACCTACCTAAGGTGTAAATCAATGCACCAAAGTGGGAGGTCCTTGGAGAAGAGTGAGGTAGTACAAGTAGGAGTATCAAATAGAGAAATGTTACCTCCTTAAGGCAAGAAGAAAAGTTGAAACTTGTGAGGAATTGAGTCTTAGAGATTGTTTGGATGTCACATTTGCCTAAGGTTGAGTAAACACTTTCTCTGGAAGCCTTTCAAGGATTCCTTCAAATAAGATTACTCCTTGTAGAGATGGGCAGTGGTGTTTACAAGTTAATTGTTATAGCAGAGTTCTCTGATGGTAAAATGCTTGTTAAAATGTTGAGTGCTTGGCCCCATTTCAGCTGTACTGAGTCACAATCTGTGGTGGAGACATTCATGGTTTTCTTTTTAAAAAGTTCCTTAAGTGTTTCTTCAACACTTAGACACTTGGGGATATGAGATCTTGTGCTGTATGAAACCCTGAAATTCACCAACCATGGGGACAGATTTATATTTCCAAGCTTGTGAAATTGGATACAATCAATAAAAGGGGTATTTTACTCACGGGCATAGCAAAAGCTGCTCCCAGGAGGCAGGCAAACAAAATCCAGGTCCCCATTTCTTGATGGTTCTGAAATGTAAATCAACACCAGCCATTTAAAAACATATTTTATAGGAATAAACATAATTATGTTTCATACATTTATATCGTTCACATTAGTGTATTGCTAATAAAAATGATGGGGTCCTTCTTGATAAAGGACTTCATTCATGTTTGATTCCTATTTTGAACCTATATCATTGCTCCTGTATCATAATAATGCTAAAGAGGCCTTTCAGTTAAGCTAAAGGTTAAAAAGTTATAGGAACACAAGTGATCTACCAAAATGATTTTGTATACCATTTTTCTGTATATATGCAGCCTATAGACTCATAGAAGGTAAATGATCTATAAATAATGATTAAAAGAACCGGGTCAAATAGAAAAGTTGGGGAGATAATCAAAGTGAATGTAATTTTATACTTTTGTAAGAAGGGATAAAAATGTTCTTGTTGGGTACAGCTCCCTTGAACAGTGCTACTGCTAAAAGCATAAACTAATTATTTGAGAAAATTTTGAGTTATTTTCCATAGATTAATGGAAAAGTTGGTTTAGGTCCAGATGTCACCATCTGTAGAATTTTAGGCAAGAATCTCTCATAACACCTTTCAGTTCCAGGTGGGAATCAAAAGATGTGGTTAAACCAAAGGGAGGGCACAGTGCTACCATTCTCTGCTTCTTTAATGGTTCTAAATGAATTCTACCAAAAAATTCTGTCTTCAGTCAGTAACATCATCTTTTTGCTTGTCAACAGTGGAATTCTACATATTAATGTCATTGAGACATGGAGTAAGAACTGGCCATCCCAAAATATGTACATTGTTTTATGACAATACTATGAAGCACATGTAAGATATGAATGTAACATGTAATGGTGCTGGCTATGAAAAGTACATTGAGATTTTCTACCTTCTAAATCTATTTTTTACAGAGGTTAAGTTAATAAAAAGCATTTACACTTGATATGATTAAATAAAGCTTTGTAAAGAAGTAGGTCATAGCCTGTTAAAGCACTATCCTAATTTAAAAAAGCAAATAAACATTTTGGTGTGAAATATGGCTCCATAAAAGCTTTGGAATCCTTTACCTAAAACTTATAGAAATGATGCATTACTGTACCACAAAGTTGAAAATTCATTTCAATGATCAGAGACTATAATTTAATTATGTAAAGCTGAAGAAGCACACATGGTGTGGATGGCACAGAGTAATAGAAATGTGCAATAGATTCACACCTTCGAAACATAAAATTCAGAGAAAAAATGACCACAATTAAGATGGTAAATTATGAATAAACTCCACATACCTTTGAATGTGTTCTGAGTGAGTTTCTGTCTGAAGCTCAGGGATGCTTGATCCTTTGACTTCTTCCAACTCTGAGCCCCAATTTATATCATGCAGAGCATCTAGAACAGCCAATCAGGCTTCAGAATGAAAAATGTGCTGAGTCTATCGAAAAATCCCTGTATCATGATTTTTTAGATGCTGTGAGCACTGTTACGGTTGCATGTTGTGATTAGTGCATATGGTCTTTCATTACAGGCAATAATAGGTTTGGAAGACTTCTTCAAGTCAGCAAATGAGTTGACTGCATATGCTGATATAGTTGAATTCATTTTTAAGGAAGTTCTATACCATCATCTACTACTCAGTTCTAGCAGTTAACATTGTCCTTTTTTAGAAAAGTGAATGGTCAAGGTTTTCCACTGTACTCAAAACAGCCGCTTAAGGTTCTCCAGACTTTTCATATCAGGATGCATAGATTCAGATCTCATTCTGGTTTAAAAAAAAAAATCCAAAGCTCTCTCAGAATTCTACAGTTGCCAGTGTTCTTTCTCTGCTTCTATTAAAAATATTTTGTCTGTCCCCTGTGTCCTTTATCACCACTCTGATGACCACTGAAAGTAAAGACCAATGGCTTTTTTCTTGGCCCTTTCCAGAAAACCACCTGCCCTGCAAACTACCGTGACCTCAAGACTATTTCAGTCACAATGCTTATTCTAATGCACTCCCTGAGGGACAAAGTAAATACTTATCACATGCCAGAGAATGTTCTTGGAAATATACTTGAATACTTAGAAACATGTGTAACAGGAGATATTGCCCTGGTTCTACTACAGAGCCAGTTGGCAGGTCTAGTCCAGTGATTCTCAACCTGTGGGTCGCTACCCCTTCATGATTCAGATGACCTTTTCACAAGGGAAAGATGACAACCACTGCTCTAGTCTTTTCCAGCACTTCCCAAGTCCAGGTTTTCATACTGAAAACTGAAATTGACATCTCTTTTTAAGTGCTTATTAACTGTCCCTTTAGTGGCATTGCCTCCATGTTTTCTCCAGTCTCGCCTTTACTTAAACAGTATTAACCAAGTCCATTCACTTTGTAAGAAGACTTCCAAATTAGCTATTAAATCTACGTACATTTTACTTCCCTGCTTTAATGAAGCATGGGTTGGCTTTGCTTTATTCTACAATATGATCATTTAAGAAATAAATTTATAACTAATGACAGGGACTAATGGGGTTTGTATCAGTATTAAATGATGTTCAATAAATTGGTGTTATAGTTAGATCTTTCAAATACTTACAGAGTTTTTAAACTTTCACACATATACATATTTTTCTATAGCCACAAATATGCATAACTTCTAGACTCTTCAAATTGATAAATTAGTACAAAGAGAAAATAGTCATAAGAGTATGTAATGTATAGTATTCATGAAAATATTGAATTTAGACAATGTTATTCTTGACTCCTGCTTCACCCCAGATTGAGGGATCATTGAGAAATTACTTAGATGTGTGACTCACAGTTTCCTCATATGTAGGAAGAGTACAATAATACAATCTACCTAAGACAATTAGTGTAAAAAAATAGACGAGAGACATACACAGGGAAAATGAAAGTTGTTTGTTGCCCATACCACTCCTTGTTTCCTTCTTACCTGGAAAATGGTAAGTGTTTAAAGGATACTAATAATACATAAGATCTAAGGTGGGCTAAGATCAAAGTTTATCTTTGAGAATAAATTAGTAAAGACAACTGAACATCATGATGAAAAATTTCCAAATTGAAATGATCATTCAATTTGGAAGAGAAAAAGGGCAGAGTAGTAAGTGGAAGGACATAATAAGCCAAATATCTACCACATAATGAACACAGAATATGACTCTAAAAATATGTCCAAGGTTTGCACTTTTTTATGAATATGTTTATTGCTGAATCATATATATCAGATGCAAGACATATTCTCTCTGAAGGAAGTTGTAAAATGATAGAGTAAGGAAAATTTAGTTCATATATTTTCATTCAATCTTCCACTCATTTTATTTAATTACAAGTATTGGGATGCCTGAAAGGATTTGGGACATATTTTCTTCTACAAAATTGTAGATAATAAGAAAGACCTAATTAATAAAGTCATTGATGAATTACTTTTGAACTTACAGCCACATGCAGTGTATCTCATTACTGTTTTTTATCTTTCAAGAATGAAAGAGTGATAGATTTAGTCACAGTGATCCACAGATGTGTTCTTATTATAACACTTATTTTCTGACTAAGGCAATTACTGTGCATTCACTGTGGACAGCAGTTGATCAGACACTGATGGCCAGTTCCATAGAAATGATAGAGTTATTTCTGTTTTTTCCTCTATGTCATATCCTAAATTAATGGATATTAAAATATGGATTTTTATCTGGAAATTCCTCCACTAATTTAGCTACCACTTATGTAATTTTTAAAAATATCAAGTGCAACCATGTGGGGTGGCTCATACTTGTATTCTCAGCATTCTAGAAGTTGAGGCAGGAGAATCATCACTGTTTGAAAACAACTTGGTCTACCAGTAAGTTTCAGAACAGCTGGATTACTGAGTGAGAAATTGCCATCAAAGAAATGCTCAAGTCCAGTTAAAAATGGAAAAATGATCTACATAGACATTTGTCAAAAAGAAGGAATACAAGTGGTCAGCAAATGCATAGAAAATGCTCACTGTCATTAACTATCAGGAAAATACAAATCAAAATTATGATATTATCTTACCAAAGTTAGAATGACTACTCTCACAAAAATAAGAAGTAACAATGGCTGTCAAATATTTAAAGAGAAAAAAAGTGCTACACGCCTTGGTAAAGATATAAATTCTCAATACTCAGCCATAAGAACACTAAAATTTGATCTTTACCATGATCCAGAGATCCATATCTATGTATACACCCAGAGAAAGTGAATTCATTATTTCAAAGGCACATCTGTACTCCCAGGTTTACTGTGGTACTGTTTACAGCACCTAAGATACAGAGTCAACATAGATGCTCATCAACAGCCTAATGGATAAATAAAGTGTATATGTACACAATCTTGTTTGATTGTCCTATAATAAAGATGAAATCTTGTCATTTCCAGCAAATGAATATAAAACTAGAAACAAGTTTTCAGAAAATGCTAATTAGCTTGATAATGATCGTGTAATACTGAATATCACACTCTACTCCAAAAATATGCATAATAAACTCAAAATCCATAAAATTACTGAGTGTTTTAGGAAAAAATCAAATTTCAATTAAAATTTTGCCTAAATGCAATTATTTCATTTTTGCATGAGTTGATTTTGGAAAACACAACTTACAAAAATAAATTTATTTTATATAGAGTGTATAACATTTCCAGAATAATCCTGTTTCTCTTTCTTTTTGAAGTTGATTATTTGTTATTTTAAATCAGTATTTAAAACAATTTTAAGCATAAGATATTTTCCTGTATGTGATAGCTCTAAGTGTAATGATATGGATCCCAAATGTGTCTTTATTTGTTCCTACTTTTATCTCACATATCTGTGAGTGCATATATTTGTGCTGACTACATATGAACTGCAGGCTATTCTTGTTATTATAGAGAACGAAAAGTGTGTGAATTTATTACTACTTCTAAACACTGTCCTTGGAAGTGATAAGTGAATAAATTTAAATGCCCTTCTGAATTAAAATAGTTCTTTTGTCATTTTTGGTAGTTGTTATTCTTTCATTTGATTTGCAACCCATCACATTTTGCTGTTCCCAGGATGCTTATGCTAGCAAGTTTCCCCCTTTAAATTAGCTGATTCTGATTTATGGTTTGTTGAGAAGCCATATGACCAAGTTAGTTAGAGATTTTTTTATCAACTTCAAGCAAAGGAACACTCTCAAACAACATGATCTGCTCATGGCATTTGGGGTCACCTGTGAGAATTGCTCAAGAGATTCAGTTTCATAGCATTTGATGGAGATGGTGGCTTCAGGGAGGATATTTTCTATTACTGCTTTACAATTCTATCTTCTGGCTTACTTCCTGAGTCTCAGCCACTTTTGATTTATGAGAGTGGTCATTGGAAAAGTGAATACTGTGGCCCTTTCATATAAGCTATATAGTACCTCAATTCTCAAGCCTTCTCTTAAAGCAGACTCAGAATTGACTAATATTCTAGAACCATTCCAAGACTAACTACTTTTGGGTAATTAGAACTAAAGTTAGCTTTTAAATTATCTAGTTGTACAAAGAGGACCCTAAGAGAGGCATACATGGATCTACTGTATATGGGAAGTTGAAGAAGACAAGATCTCCTGAGTAAATTGGGAGCATGAGGACCATGGAAGAGGGTAGAAGGGGTGCGGAGAAGAATGGAGGGGAGCGGAGAAAAATATATAGCTCAATAAAAACAATAAAAAAAGAAAAGAAGAGAAAATTATCTGCTTGTAGAATTCATTCATAAGGAAATGCAATTTCCATATGGATAGAGGAAAATTTCACAAGACTTCACCCCAAAGTGAAGAGCTACAGACAATGACAATGACTGTTAAAGAAAGAAAACCAGTATGTTTTTTTTCCTCCTGTTTAAAAAGGCATAAGCCCAATCCTAAGGAGTCAGCCCTAAACTCATGAAAATACTGGACTAATATAGTCACGAACTCAAAAGTAGGTGGTTGGGGAAACACAGAGTTGGAAGAGGGATGGGGTGGAAAAAATCCAAATACAATATACTCATATAAAAAAAATCCTCAAAAATTATTTTTCTAAGAAAATAGAAAAAAAAACATTTGCTAAAATGAATATTTTCTGAAATATAGAGTCCAAAGTTAGGCATGTCACCACTTACTGATTCTGACAGACAATGATTACTTTTGCCCCATCGAAATCCTTGAAATGTACTGTGTCTTATACTTCCTTTGAGGTACTTTTGGTAATGTATAGAAAGTAGGTGCTAGATGGTTAATTGGTAAAATTGTCAAAATTATTCATAATATTGTGAAAATATAGAAAATAGTGTTGTTTAGTGTGAATTCCTCATAGGCAAAGACTACAGTAATTTAGGTGAAATACTTGACTCACAAGGAAAGCCCTCCTGTTTCCAAAGCCCTCCGTACCTTTCTCCCTTCTTCCCTCCCTTCCTTCTTCCCTCCCTTCTTATTTCAATTTGTGCAGATGTTTTACCAAAATACTAACAGTAGTTATGTAAGGAACTCATTCCTGCACACTTCTGGGTAGTCAGCATTTCATTTCATCCTTTAAGGTAATCTGTAAATTCAATAAATCCAGGAGAAATATAAGAAATTTGGGCCACAGTATTTTTTCATTCATGTTCAGCAGGATTGATGAGTACAAAATATGCCTAACCCTTTCTTAGAGCCCGGGTTTATTTAATGTTCCTTTGGTGTGAGGGAAGGTTGAATAAAAAATTCAGATAAAAGCACAGTAGTTTGAAAGTGAGAAAGGCCTTTTTGATTACATATAGATAATACCTTAGTAATATAAGTATTCACAGAAAGAATTCATATAGCTTGTAATTTGGAAAGTCTGCAGGCATTTGCAAAGTATCTGGTGGAACAACTTTCAATGAAGGAAATTATATGCAGATGGCAGTGTGTTGTTTGGGTTATAATTAGCTGGTAATTGTCAGTAGTGAAAATGCTATACCTGTGTTAACAGAGGTAACACAGTAATGTAAAAACAAGCGATCTTATTTATGTTTGTTGGACAGAATGAACCAAAATTTATTTTGCTTTCCTACTTTTGTCCAATATACACACACGTTGGCCAGTAGTTTCTATACTGTCAAGGGAAGCAAGAAATTTGCTCTTTGACAGAGGACAGACTAGGGCATAATTATGCTTGGGCCATTGATCCATTGTGCCTGGCTCAGGTACTTGACTCCTTTGCACATTTGCTATAATGCCTGGAAAAGGGGCATTCCTAAACAAGGCGTTTCTAATAATATTCAATCTTATATATGTTTTGCAAAAGTAAGAGTGACTATTTCTTTGCTTTCTTGAGATGAGGCCTTACTATGTAATACTACCAGCTAGACTGGCACTTGCTACATAGTGCTTGATAGCCTCAGTCTTTACCTTGCTGGTGCTAGGATTAAAAGGTTGCACCATCAGGACCTGTTCAAGAGTGACAATTTAAGTAATTGCAGGGGAAGGAAAGGGAGAAAATTCAATGAAACAAAGGAAAAATAGTCAAAGGGTTGGAAATTATTACTCATATTTTAAAATATAGGGTTTTCTTCCATTGCTCATGGACAGAAATGATATATCATATGCACTTCGCATATCTCAGGGTCCTAGACAAAGTGATAGCATATATATTTAAAAAGTAAAGAGCTCAGTTAATGATTTTCATATTAAATATAGGGCTACATATGAGATCTCTTGCTAAAGATTATTGTTCAAGTCAACTAGATATTACTCTATAAAATGAGTTCCTGTTTATGTAAAAATAAAATCAAATGAAACATAAAGAGGATTGAAAATGTTTTATTCATATGTAATTTTCATGCCTTGAAATGTACCTCAAAATGTGGTACAAACTGTCTTAGTATCCTGACACAGTTTCTAACTATCAACATAATCTAATTTTCAAACATTTTCATTACCTGGAAATAGTGATTAGCAGTCGCTCTTAGTTGCCTCCACTCTTGAGCCCCAAACAACAATGTATTTTCAGTCTCTATAGATTTTTCATCTTTTTTGATTTTCCTGTTTTTAATATTTCATATGGAGTCATATAACACAAGTTTGAAAAACAGATCTCTGGCAATGTCTGGCATACTTGACATATGGGATTAACCAATTATTTGCTGTGCTATGTTCAGTAGCAACACCCCCACCTTATCCCACTCCTCACCACCAAAATATGACAAGCTAAAACTGTCTCCAGACATGTCACATATCCAAAAGAACCTAATTGTTCTAAGTAAAGAGTTGTAGCCCTATGGTACCTCTAAACTGAGCTGGATATAGGGCGGCATGAAGTTGGCTGGAGACCTATATTACAAAGAGACCAATATCTCACTTCCCACCTTCATTTTCAAAATTCTGATTTCCTTCTTTTAAAAAATAATGAACCAAGAGTTTCCATGTATAAAATTGTCAAAAAGTAAGTAAAAGATTCTCTATTATTTAAAATAGAAATGGAAAGATGAATTGGGGAAAGCAAGTAAAGAATTAGTTAAATGAAAATTACCTGGGACAAAAAAGTTCAAAAACTACCTGGAAGATAAAATCATCTAATCTTCAGTCTGTTGAAAAAACAGAGAAATTGTTGGGCAGAGGGTTTAGGGATTTGGTACAGATGGGACGAATATAAGAAATGGTGAGACATGAATGTGATCAGATTGCATTATGTGCATTATGAAATTGTCAAATATTAGTTTCAATTTTTAAAATGTTATAAACAGCAAAAAAAAGAAGAGTCAATTAAAATGAATGAATTGGGGCTGGTGAGATTGCTGATATAAAATAAAGGCACTTGGCCAAGTCTGATGGCCCCAAGACCCACATGTTGGGAAGCAGAAGCAACTTCCACAAGTTGTCCTCTGACCTCATGCATACACTGTGACACACACTTCGTCCATGCACACACAAAAGAAAACAATAAACAAAAGTCTTATACAATTGTAAATGAAAAATATACAAATAAATTGTTTTAAGATAGAATTAAGTAGAGCTATGCCTGTGGTTTTTAACTTCATTTAAAGGACTGGAACTCTCGTGTCAATAATATAAAAAAAATTATCTAAATTAGCATTTGAGCTTTCCCATGCTACAGCTGTAAGAGTATGCTGATAACTCTAAAGGAGCTTAACTTAAATCATTCTCTGGTCTATAAACATTCTTTGAACAGCAAAAGGAAGCATGAGATTTGATTTAGACTGTGGCTAATGAAAACAAGTGGGCAATCACTCTTTGATCATATCCTTCTAATCTTAGTCTCAGGAATGGAGGAAAGGCAGGAAGTGCTTGGGACATAGAAACTTCAGAAAGTCCATTTGTGAACATTGTCCTCATTTTTACTTTCCTCCCCTCCCCCTCCTTTTCTCTCCCCTTTGCTCCTCACCCACTTTCCTACTATCCCCCCATCCCTTTCCTTTTTGTACCCTTTTCTTTCTCTCCAGTTTCCTTCATTTCTTCCTTTCCTTTTTTTTTTTCTGTCATGGTGCTATGAATGGAACCTAGGGCTTCAAACATGCTGTATAAGAGTTCTACCACTGAACAGCCCTAGAAGTCATATCCTTAAAGTCAGGCCCAGGAATAAAATGAGCCAGTAGGCTTCAGCTAGCAATGATGTTTAAAAATTGTTTAAGGTAGGATGGGCTAGAACATTTTATAGGTTATGTATATCAAATCTTTTTATTTATGATACTTTAATATTATGATATACCTTAGAGAATAGAACCCCATTTTAGGTAATTTGCACAATACATGAAATTAAAACATGGTTGAATATTTAGCAAAACTGAACAAAGGGATAGGCGGGTAACACTGGGACTCTACAAAGCACTTCTTATACACTTGACTTCTAATATAATTTAGAAGTAATGATCTTCAATACTCATTACATTTAAGAGCCATTTGGTGAGGTTTTGAAGACATTTTTGTCTTGGTTTCATTCCATCCAATTTCTCATGTAATTAAACCAAGCAAAGGTTTCATCTGTTATTGTAATTTTCAGTAACCAGAGGAGCTTGGAAAAATATTGATGACTAGGTGCTATTTCTGGAACTTTTGTTTCTGTTGAATATAATGTGCAGCCAGAGTTGAGATTCATAAAGGCAATGTATTGTGAACAATCTGTTCTGTCTGTTAAACCTTTACTTCATATGCAAAGCTTTCCTTTCTATCAGTTTTGCCCAAGCCAATGTTTTTGATCTTCTCTCTATGAATTATCATTCAGCGCAATCGATTAAAATAAGAGCATCTAAAAAGCATCATTGAGGATTATGAAAGTAGTGTCTTATCTTCAGACCTTAAACACAATGACAAATCCACAAGGAGCACTCAGCATTTGCTGATGATGGACAAAATGTGTCTTTCATGGCCTCTTGATTTATTAGAAATATTTCATTTGAAACTGGATTTCTCACAGTCCATGTTAGACTGCTAACATGTTGATGCAATGAAATGGTGCATTTTGTGAACCACCCATCTGACTGTGTTACTTTGGGTGTAGCTGTTTGGATTTTTGTTCCCTCCCTCTGAATACATGGTTTTGTTCATTTAATCAAACAAATCCAGTTGTTTTGCCATTTTGTAGACACATTCTTTGTGTGGCCAGGAATCCTGTTTGCGGTGACCACACCACAACTAGATTTGAATGTGGAGCAAACAAGTGCTAATTTGAATCAATTGTTAAGATTGCCAGCAACCAACCAATGTGACCTCTATCCCTGGGTTCACTTACCAACCCTGAAGGCAAGGCACTATGTTTATTCCATTATCATTTCCTCCATCCATCAAAAATCCCAATCCTCACAAATGAGACAATAAGAAACTCAAACTTGGGACATTTTTTGTTCTTAAATTTTTGTATGCTTTTATTTCTTATACAAACATAATTCATGTTTGTAAATAGACTCTTCATGATATAAAAAAAAGCATTAGGCAGAATGCCCTTAAAAATCTCACTGTCAGATGGGTGGTGGTGGCACATGCCTTTAATTCCAGCACTCAGGGAGACAGAGGCAGGCTGATCTCTATGATTTCGAGGTCAGCCTGGTCTGCAGAGTGAGTTCCAGGACAGCCAGAGCTGTTACACAGAGAAACCTTGTCTCAAACAAACAAAAGAATCTCACTGTCAAATCATAGTGACTATTAATATCTGAGAAGATAATTCCTGATCATTGTGAGGAATTGTTCTAGACAACTAATACTGTTCTACAACCTTGTTAACTTTATCTCTTCAAGTGTATACAGGAATAGTGACTTCATTTTGCCTTCTTACCTGCACAGAATTACACTGAATAGATATCCCAGAGTTTACTTAGTTAATTGCACTTTGATAGACACATAGGCTGCTGATTTCTTTAAACATGTAATAAAATATAACATAATTATTTATAACATATATTAGTACTGTATGTTAGATATTGGTAGAGTTTAATATGCCCAAAATAAGGTACATATATTTTGCAAGTTTACAAGCTAAATGGCTTCTACAAAATGAACCTGTGTGTTCCAGATGAAAAGGCAACCTAAGATCCTAAAGTTTTCCAGTCACTCCTCCCAATAAAAAATAACCCCTATAATGTCTTTTCACACTTTAGATTGATTGCTACTATTTTGAAACTTTGCATTTATGGGCTCATATGCTGTCTTTGGTGTCAACATGATATCTGTGGGATTCATGTGTATTGGTTTAAGTGGTTGAAGTTGTTTTTTTTCGTTCTCATTACCATGTAGCTTTCCGTTATGTGGATAGACCACAATTTATTCTTTTTATTTTGATGGACATTTCTCTAGTTTATGGTTTGAGGCTATTGTGAATAATGATGCTATGAACATTCTGCCATGCATCTTTTGGAGAATATGTGCACACATTTCCACTGAATTTTAGGAGAGGGATTTTATGGGTTTTTTGTCATTATTATTGTGGCATTTCACTAGCTATCCAAAGTAGAGGGTTTGGAGGGATGAAATTAGTGATGATCTTGAATCTATTTTTTGTAGTCAGGGATTGGAATTGTTGATATTTTCACTACTGAAGATGCTGTTCAAGTTAACATCATTTTTCTTTCTTTCATTGTGTGTGTGTGTGTGTGTGTGTGTGTGTGTGTGTGTGTGTGTGTGTGTGTGTGTGTGATGCATCTGTGAGTTGAGCACACATGTGGCACAGTCCATGTGTGTGTCAGAGGACACATTTTGGGAGTCAGTTCTACCCTTCCACTGTAGGCTATTGGCATCAAACTCAGGTTGTTAGTCCTGAGCAACAAATGTTTTAGTCCTCTGAACCATCTTGCTAACTCTGAAGTGAATATATTTGTGAATATATCTTGTATATTTTATAAGCAGTCTTATAACTTGAGTACTTAGGATTGGTGCATGTGGTGGTACGCACATGTAGTTTTAGTTACTCCTAACTGGCACCAAGAGTGTGTTGAAAGGCCTTGTCTGGGCTGTACAGGACATAGCTTGATTAATTGTGTCTTTCTTGGCATGGAAGGTGGTACATTTGCCTTTTTGGGTGTTACGGCTAGAAGCCTGACTTAAGTATCACTGGGTCGATGGACGCAGAGTGCCCAACGCTCAGGAGGCTGAAACAGAACTGAGTTAAATTTTGAGTAAGCATTGCAGAACTGCCACCTGAAAATACCTTAAATTTTAAGGTAGGCCTGTAGCTCTGTGGCACAGGTGCTGTTGTGTGCCTTCTAAAGTACCAGGCAAGAATAAGGAAAATCACTGTCTTCTTTACATGATTTTTCTGACATTCTCTAATGAACTAGGGCCTTTCTCAGGTGGCCTAAAAAGGCAGAACATCCTAATGGTATATCTGAGATGCCGAGGCATAGCATGAAACTGCCAGCCTATTTTTTCGTTTTTATTATATTAAAATATAATTACATCATTTCTCCATCCCTCTCCTCCCTCCTACACCTCCTATACATGCCTCCCACTCTGTCTTATATTCATACCCTCCTTTTCTTTAACCACTGTTGTTACATATACTTACAAAAATAAATATATAAATACAAGCTGCTGAATCAATTCAGTGCTGATTGTATGTATATATTTTTAGGGTCAACCACTTGATATTGGATAACTAGTCGGGCTTGGGAGCTCATCCCTGGAGAAACTAATGCTCCCTCTATGGGCAGTGTTAATTGCTTGTAGCTATTCATCTAAGGGTAGGGCATCATAAGATTTCCCCTGTCTACATTTGGATGGCAACTGGTGTTGGACCTGGAGTTACTGGTATTTGTGAGCCACCATGTGGGTGCTGGGAATTGAACCCAGGTCCTGTGGTCCAGCCCATAAATGAGATCCTTTAGAATTTTTTTTTATTTTTTGAGATTATAATTACATTTTTCTCTTCCCTTTTATCCCTCCAAACCCTCTACTTGCTCTCTTTCAAATCCATAACCTCTTTTTAAATTAAATTAATTGTTGTTACATACATCTATCCCTAGATGCCTGTATGAGTTTTTTAATTTTTATTTTTTTAATTTCATTTTACATTCTAACCACAGTTTTCCTTCCCACCTCTGCCCACCTACCCCTGCCCACCCCCATCTACTCCTCCCAAATGGTAAGGGCTTCCATGGGGAGTCAACAAAGTCTGGCACATTAAGTTGGGACAGGACCAAACCCCTCCCCAATGCATTAAGGCTGAGCATGGCATCCCACCATAGGGAATGGGCTCCAACAAGCTAGCTTATGTATCAGGTATAGATCCTGTTCCTGCTGCGAGGGACCCCTCAGAGAGTCCAAGCTTCACCACTGTCTCCCACATACGGAGGACCTAGTTCAGTTCCATGGAGACTCCACAGCTGTCGGTCTAGAGTTTATGAGTTCTCACGAGCTTGCTTCAGCTGTCTCTGTAGATTTCTCCATCATTATCTTGACCTCCCTTGTTCATATATTTCCTCCTCCCTTTCTTCAATTGGATTCCTGGAGCTCGGCCTGGTGCTTGGTTGTGGATCTTTGCATCTGATTCCATCAGTTACTAGATGAAGGATCTGTGATGATAGTTGGGGTATTCACCAATCTGATTACAGGAGAAGGCCAGTTTGAGCACCCTCTCTCTCCACTATTGCTAGGAGGCTTAGCTGGGGTCATCCCTGAAAAACAAAAAGCCCAGGATAGCCAAAACAATCCTATACAATAAAGGAATTGCTGGAGGCATTACCATCCCTGACTTCAAACTCTATTACAGAGCTACAGTAATGAAAACAGCTTGGTATTGGCATAAAAACAGATATGTTGACCAATGGAATCGAATAGAAGATCCGGATATTAATCCACAAACATATGAACACCTCATATTTGACAAAGAGGCTAAAATTATACAATGGAAGAATGAAAGCATCTTCAACAAATGGTGCTGGCATAACTGGATGTCAACGTGTAGGAGAATGAAATTAGACCCTTATCTGTCACCCTGCACAAAACTCAAGTC
>PVIU01017238.1:0-15051 GCA_004026605.1 Ondatra zibethicus
CAGGACCTATCTCTTCTGCATGTATTAACTTTTTGAGAACCGAGTCTTTTTGAATGCACTCCTTCCTAGGCCAGGAGGGATGGGGGTGGGGCTTGGACTTCCAACAGGGCAGGGCACCATGCCCTCTTTCAAGGAAGAAGGGGGAGGGAGGAGGGGTGGGGGGGTAGTGGGAGGGGACCGGGAGAAGGGGAAGAAAGGAAAAAAAATTTATTTCTTTAATTATGTTCTTGAATGGAAAAAATAAAACAAAAAAAAAGTAAAAAAAAAAAAAAAAAAAGAATGGTGTTGGTCATGGCGTCTCTTCACAGCAACAGAACCGAGGCTAATATGCAGAGTCTTCGTTATATAGCTCTGGTAGACCTGGAACTCACTATATAGACTTGGCTGGCCTCAAACTCACAGAGATCTGCCTGACTCTGCCTCATGTGTGCTACGGTTCTAGGCATGTACCACCATCCCTGGCAATGCTATTTATTTTTTCATACCATGGAATCTTAAAAGCAGTTTGAGATTATAGACTACAGGCTTCTCAAGAACAGGTATCTTGTTTCAACACTAGCACAACTCTTGGCACATTCCAGATGTCTGATGTCATCCACTCATGCATGCCTGATGGCGTCCACTCATGCGTGCCTGATGGCGTCCACTCATGTGTGCCTGGCAGTGCCCATTCACTTCACGGAGGCTGCTGCATGCTGTCTTAATTATCCTGCTTCTGTGCCTTTTCTTTATTTTTGTTGTTGTGTTCCTATAGGGAGCACTTAACAACGCTGGGAATCAAACCCAGGGCCTAGAACAAGCTTGGCAAGTGTTCTGCTTCTCAGCCTGGCCTGTCATCTGCTCTTGAGTCTCATCACCTAGCCTTGCTTTAATTAAAACTGTGAACTTGTCTAACATTGTGCTCCAGTGAAGAAACCCAGGCCACAAGCGCTTTGTGTTCCAGCCACTCTCCTCACAGCGTTATCCACTCTCCTCACAGCGTTATCAGGAACTTCCTCACAGCGTTATCCACTCTCCTCACAGCGTTATCAGGAACTTTCCACATTGCACATATTTTTTTTCTTTTTTCTTTCCCTCTCTTTGGAATTTTTTTTCCCAACATTTTAGGTAGTTTCATTTTTTTCCCACATGCACATAGTTTATTTATTATTTAACGTTGAGATTTACTTTGCAAGGTGGACATTTGGACTGCTTTGATTGTTTTGTTTTCATCTTCCATCTACATATCTTTTTTTTTCTTTTCTTTTTTGAGACAGAGTTTTTGAGACAGAGTTTCTTTGTGTAGCCCTGGCTGTCCTGAAACTCACTTTGTAGACCAGTCTGTCCTTGAATAGAGATCTGCCTGTCTCTGTCTCAGGAATCAAAGGCCTTAACTGTCTGGCCTAAGATATACTTTTATCCTTCATACAGTGTTAAAAAAAAATCTTCCTGGGACCAGTGAGATGGCACCACGGGTAAAAGAACTTGCTGTGCAAGCCTCATGACATCATAGTTCAGTCTGCGGAATGCACAGTGGAAACAGAGGTCTGGCTCCTTAAAAGTTGCTCTCTGATCTCTATGAGCATGCCATGGCACACAGACCCACGTGCACACACATTACACACACATACACACCCACCAATAATAATAATAATATATTTAAAGTAAAGCCTTAAAATCTCTCCTGATAGATTATCTAGTCTCCAAACAAAACATTCTTCTGTGACTGTGGGTCTGTAGAGACCAAAGGCCAGAAATAAAAGCCAGATTCTCATACTCTAACAGTCCGGCCACAACTGTTTAGAGACTGACCCATGCTTTCTGTCTTAGTTGAATTTCTGTTGCTGTGACTAAAAAAAAAAAACTCCTGGCAAAAGCGACACGAAGGAGAAAGGGTTTATTTGATTCAAATTCCAGGTCTATTATTGCGGGGAACTCAAGGGGACAAGAACCTGAAGTCAAGAGTAGAGAGGACAAATACATGCATGCTCACCAGTACCCAGCTCAAGAAATGGTGCTGCTCACAATCATGGTAGGTTTTCCCCGCCATTAACCAAACTAAGAAAAGTCCTTACAGACAAGCCCACAAGCCACCTGATCTAGACTGTCATTGAGACTCTCTTCCCAGTGGTTCTAGATTGTGTCAGACTAACAATTAAACCTAAGCATCATGGGGCTGGAGACATGGCTCAGTGGTTAAGAACACTGATTGTTCTTCCAGAGGACTCAGGTTCAATTCCCAACACCCACGCGGCAGCTCACAACTGTTTGTAACAATGGTTCTAGGGGACCCTACACCCTTACACAGACAAAACACCAATGCACATAAAAATAAATAAATATTTTTTAAAAACAACTAAACATCATGAGTCTTACACAGACGTCTGGCGCCTAGCTCCTGATGACTCAGTATGGCTTACACACATGGCCAATGTCAGCAAAAGAACTTAACACTGTGAAAATCACTACTTAACAGGATGAGAAGAGGTGCACTGGTCCCCACACATGCTAGCCCCACGTGACTTCCCCTTGACTACTCCTCAAGAGCTTCCATGCCCACTCATTGGTGCAGTCTCCTTGCTGGGAACCCAGCCATTGTTTTCGTGCAGTGTAAGAAATTAATTATCTCTTTGTCTGTTGAAAATCTTCCTTTTTTTAAAAAAAATTACTACTGGTGATGCTGGCTTCCCACATGCCAATTCTCAATGAAACAATCTTTCATCATTAGTTAAAATTTCTCATTCCAAGCTGGGCATGGTAGCACACACCTTTAATCCCAGTACTTGGGAGGAAGAGGTAGCTGGATCTTTCTGAATTCGTGGCCAGCCTCATCTACAAAATGAGTTCTAGGACAACCAAGGCTACATTGAGAAATTCTGTCTTGAAAAGCTAAAACCAACCAAACAAACAAAAAAACCCAAACAAACAAAACCCAAAAAAAACCCCAAAATTCTAGCCCTTTCTGTTAAAATCTAGAATGTCAAATGCCCCCATATCTTCTGCTAGGAAAATAAAATTTCCTTCCCCAAAGTCTTTGTGTGGCATAGTAAGAAATATAAATTTTATTTCTATTTCATAGGTGTAAGGAGATAAGGCCTATGAGGTCAAGAGATGAGCCAACTCGGAGTCTGCCCGAGGGCCTATCAACAGGTGCTGTCAGAGGTCCCGAACACAGCCTGGGTGCTGGGAGGAGGGTATGTAAGGTGGAACATTGATGAATAAACGACTCTACTGTTGCCTTTTACCTGACTTCCGGTGTCTATGCTCTTGATGCTGCCCCTTCTCACCCTCTCCCCTGAGGGAGTTGTTAGGACCCAGAAACATATGGGATATAAGACTTCTCAGGGTTTCTAAGTTTAAAACTTGGGGATTCCCATTTGGTAAGGATATCTTTGGTATTTGATCTCCATTTCAAGTTCTTGACACAGAGCTGAGACACAGGGAGTCTGTGGTTATTGGTGTCCTCACTTGTCAGGCTCTCCAATCACCTAGGAGACGGACTCCAGGAACACCTGCAAGGGCTTTGTATCTTCTGGAGACACCTGTGAGGGCATGCCTGCGTCAGTCGGGATAACTGAGGTAGGAAGATCCACTCTAACCATGCCCTGGGCTTGGATCATGGCTGTCGAAGTCTTTGCTAAGGATGTCCTGTGATCAGCCGCCTCCAGGTCCTGCTCCTGTGACTGCTCCGTGAGCCAAAACAAGCCCTTTCTCCTTCAGGTTGCTTTTGTCGGGCATTCTGTCATAGCTGCAGGAAAAGAAACCAAGACAGAATCCCAATGGCCAGAGTGTGTTTTTATATGATAATGAGAAGACTGAGAGCTGAGGCTCTAGACAGCATCAGGAAGGAGCTGGTTGCTGGAGGAACCGATTCCAACCCCTACCCCCTACTTCCTTGGGAGAGGGCTGGAGATTGACTTTAATCACCAGTGACTAATTATTTAATCAATCACGCTTACATAATAGAACCTCCAGGGGAACATTAAATAATAGAATTGGGAAACATTTGGGGTTAGTGAACAAGTTTTTGTGTAGAGAGGGTGGTGTACCCTTATCTCCATGGAAACAGGAGTGCCCTCCCAGACCTTGCTCCATATTCTGTCTGTATCCTTTGTAATACATCTGGAAATGAAAATAAATATTCCCCTAAGTTTTGTGAGCTGTTATGGTGAATTAACATCATGAGTGGCTGTGAAAACCTTAAATTTATAGCTGGTTGGTCAGAAGTACGGTTGACAACCTGGCAATTCGTTTCTGAATGGAGTCCGTGTGGTGGTTTGAATAACGACGGCCCCCATAGGTCCACAGTAATGGCACTATTAAGACGCGTGGCCTTGTGGTAGTAGGTATGGCTTTGCTGGAGGGAGTGTGTCACTGGGGGGTGGGCTCTGAGGTTTAATAAGCTCAAGCCGAGCCTAGTGGCTCAGGGTCTCTTCCTGCTGCCTGCAGATTAAGATGTAGAACTCTCAGGTGACTCTCCAGCACCGTGTCTGCCTGCATGCCACCATGCTTCCTGCTATGATGATATGGACTCCTCTGAACTGTAAGCCAGCCCCAATTAAATGCTTTCCTTTATAAGAGTTTCAATGGTCATGGTGTCTCTGCACAGCAACAGAAACCCTAACTAGGATAGGCAGGATTGTGAGACTGAGTCTTAGTCTGTGGATCTGACATCAGCTCCCGATAGGCAATGTCAGTCTCAGCTGAACTGCCAGAGCAGTAAGTTATCTTGAAAAGCAGAAAAAGTGATTTCTGTTGTGGAAAAAAGCCACACCATTTCATAGACACTTTAAAATTGCCACACATATTCCTTAGGTTGTGAGTCTTCTATTTAATCATTTAAACATAGTAAACAAAATCTTGCTGGGCTTGGTGGCACATGACTGTAGTCTCATACTCTGGGAGCCAGAGGCAGGAAGATCTCTGTGAATTTGAGGCCAACCTGGTCTACACAGAGAGTTCCAGGACAGCTAGGGCTACAAAACAAAGCAAACAAACAAAATTTCTGGTCCTTCTCAAGTAGTACTCTTTTAAATCAGAATGTGTGGCTGTCTGTGTGTGAGTCTGAGGTTAGAGTCCTCCAACATTATTTCATTAAGAAGGTAGCATAGTGGACTGGAGAGATGGTTCAGTGGTTAAGAGCACCAGCTGCTCTTGCAGAGGACCCAGGTTTGGGTCCCAATACCCACACAGTGGCTCACAACCATCTGCAACTCCAATATCAGAGGTTCTGACATCCTCTGCCAGCCTCTGAGGGAACTCTTGTATGTAGAGAATAGACATTTATGCAGGCAAAACACTTATACACTTAAAATAAAAACAATTTTTTTAAAAATAATGTTTTCAGCAATACCTGTATCTATTTTAGATTCAAACAGCTAGACTTCACTTTATTCCTTCACTTTCTCCTCTGTCACCATTTTTGGTGTGTGTGTGTGTGTGTGTGTGTGTGTGTGTGTGTGTGTGTGTGTGTGTGTGTGTGAATGCATGCTCGTGTGTGTATGTATGTGTGTGAATGCACGCACATGTGTGTATGTATGTGTGTGTACGTATGTGTGTGTGAATGCATGCACGTGTGTATACGTATGTGTGTGTGAATGCATGCACGTGTATGTGTATGTATGTATGTGTGTAAATGCACGCATGTGTGTGTGTGTGGTGTATCCATGGTAGGAACCAAACTCAAGGCATCCTGCATGCTAGGCAAGTGCTCTGTCTCTAGTACACACCCAGCCCTCTGCTCACTAGTGGTTCTTGTCACCATTTTGGCTGAGGTTTTATTTCTATCCACTTCCTCAGAATCAGAGATTGCCTAGTTTTCCTTCCTTCTGGGAAGTAGATTGTTACTTCTAACAGATCGAGGAATTTTACCTCCTCTCAGTTGGCATCAGAATAATATAAAATTGCTCTTTTAACTAAGAAAATGCAAATTCAGAACTATGAGTCTCCCCCTTTAAGAAGGGAATTAGAGCAGGGTGGTGGTGGCATACACCTTAATTCCAGCACTCTGAAGGCAGATCTCTGAGTTCAAGGCCAGCCTGGTCTACAGAGCGAGTTCCAGGACAGCCAGGGTTAGGGTTAGAGAAACCCTGTCACGAGAAACCTAAAAGAAGAAGAGAAGGAAAATAGGAGGAAGAAGAGAATTGGCCTTTGATGAAGGGATGTGTGGATGCAGCCCCATGAGAGTCTGTTGAATCAGGGGCAAGGCAGCACATCCCTCTGTTCTGCATATTTCTTCTGCTCCTCAGTTCCATGGCTGGCTTTAGACGACTGAGCTCAAAGGTCCATGCAGCTAGCATTCTGCTCTGCTCTGGTTCCCTCTTTGATTTCATTCACCTTTTGCCTCTGGAGATCTGAACCCTGCCAGTTGTCACCTCTCACAAAATGAAGCACTTATTATCACATGTATTCTGCTAGTTCTATGACAAATTACAGATAATATCACACAGTTACAATATGACAGAGTAGATGGCTGCTGCTTTATCTTGGCTCTGAGTGTCTAATGGTAGATCCTCTAATGTGTTCAGTAGTCAGAAAGGATATGAGCCATATACAGGCAGACACCCAGGCACAAGTCACAAGGGGAGAGAAAACTGGTCACTGTTGTCCTTCAGACCTTTGCTCTGTTTTGTCGCAGACTTACTTTAGCCAATACTCCCTTGCTACTTAACATTGCATAGGTTTCTGCCAACCTCAGCCCAAGACTCCCTGAGCAGCACATGTTCTCTACCCACCACTGACATCCTCGTGGCACGTAACTGAATGCCTGGGTAGACGGGGAGACCAGGACCCTCTAAAATACAGGCCTGGGCGCAAACAGAAGGTGAAGAGCTAAGAGTGAGTCTCAACAGGCAGATCAGAGTAGAAGTGGTATCTGGATTCTTCAGACTGTGCCAAGTCTGGCTGGGAAGCCAGGGCATCCGAATCTATGGAAAGCGGTGAGCAGAGTTTCCAGCCTTATGCAAACCCCTTCTTGTGCTCTCAAAGTCCCTGGGCTGTCCCCATGTCAGGAGGAAGTTCTTTATAAAGTTGGCGTTTGTTCCCTCCTTCGGAGACTTGCTTTCTTGTCTTGTCTTGTCTTGTCACTTTTTTGCTGCTGTGGTAAAACACCACAGCCAAGGCAATTTATAAAAAGAAGGGTTGATTTGGGGATTGAAGTTCCAGGGGGTGAGAGTCCATGGCCTTCATGGTAGGGAGCGTGGCAGCTACCACAGGCACGGATCTAGAACAGCAGAAGAGAGCTCATGTCCTGATCTGGAAACACGGAGCCGAGAGAACACTGGGAATAAAGAAGTCTTGAAATCTCAAAGCTCAACCCCAGTGACTCACCTCCATCAGCATGGCCACACCTTCCAACCGCTCCCAAACAGTCCTACCAACTGGAACCAAGTATTCAAACACTTGAGCCTGTGGGGGCCATTCTCATTCGAACCACACCGTGTTTCCATGGCAAAAATGACCTTTTTCTGAGTTCTCAGGTACTGGTTCATTGTATTAAATAATGATTTAATGAGGTGGGGATGTACTGCTGTTATGCCCTGTTGAATAGGAGGAAATCCTAAATTATAAGGGCCATGAATGTAGCTCAGTAGTAGAGCATTTACCTAGCATGTGCCAGGCTCTGAGTTTGAATTCCAACCCTCACAACCCTTATTCATCCCCTCAGTACACATGCACACATGCACACACACACACACACACACTCACACACACATACATGCATATACTCTCTCATACACATATACTCTCTCACACACACATATATACACACACACATACTCAACATAATCGTTTCTTTCCTTCCTTTTTTCCCCTCCTGAGATAGGATCTCATGTAACCCAGGCTAACCTCAGACTTACTATATAGCAGCAGTATATCTTGAACTCAAGATGCTCCTGCCTCGACTTCTCAAGAGCTGCTGTCACAACCATGTGCTAATACATCTCTGCTAGATGTGGTGTGCCATGTTTGTAATCCCAGTACTTGGCAAGCTAAAGTAGGAAGCACACCAGTTCTGGTCTAGCCTAGGCTGCATGGGAAGACCCTGTCTCAACATGAGCAAAAACTAATCCGTGATGTGAATTGATGGCACGGCTGGATCCTGCAGCTGGTGATCAGTTCGGATAGGAGCCTGGAATGGGCTCCAGTGTGGCTGGAGAGAAAAATGTGAATTCATCAGCTTCCCACATGATGTCTGCTGTGGGCTCCATATTGCTCTGAGTCTCTTGTAGGCTTTACCTCATTATTGGGACCGCTTCAAAGTAATAAATGGAGGATGAATCCCATACACTTATCTCTTCCCCTGGAGACCCTCTAAATTATGGAGGAAAATACCCGAATGGTGGGCTTCTACCACCAGGACAGTGAATATCAGGTGACAATGGATGAGAAATTTGAACATTGGGCAAAAAGATGATGATATGGCAAATAATTTAAGATACCGTGGCCTGCTCTGTCAAGAGCAAGGAGACAGTTTCCCCAGATTCTCATCAGACTCCACCCCAACTGCCTCAAACATCTGAGGCAAGGGGGCTATGGTACTGTGTCCAGGACAGGGGAACCGCCAGGTCAACTCCTTGCTTATGTAGTGCTTGCTATCTTGTGCTACACCGTGACGTGGGGGAGGACATTCCTGTGTGACATCGTGTTGGAAAGGCCCGCTCTGTGTGCGTGCGACTAGTGGGCCTGTTGGATTGGCTGTTCTCCTCATTGTTGTGACCCAAATACCTGACAAGAAGTGTCTTACAGAAGAAGAGAGAACATCTCGTCTCAGAGCTGGAGGTGCTGAGGTGGAAATCTGTTTGTTTTGGGACGCCAGGCATTCAATTTCCATGGCCCCATTTGGACCTAAGAGCCATTTTGGTGGACGTGCTGGAGTGGACTTAGGTCATGTGGTTGGGCATAGACTTTAAAATGGGCACTTACAGTTCAAAGCCAAATCCACTGTTGCCCCTTTAATGCCTCTTACAAAAATCTTTTTAAATTGAGCCTGTCTGATACAATCTGTCCCAAACGGCTAATTTCCCTATGTACTAAGTCTTGAGCTTACCACCCTCCGGGACTTAAAATAAAATTTTTGTCGCTGTAAGGACAAATGGACAGAGCTTACATATGCCCAAGGTTTTTGGGTTCTGTGCTCTCGCCTCCCCACCCCCTTAGTAGCCAGTGTCTCACAGCACCATGCTGCCAGAGGCACTGGCCCCTCCCCCACTCCCTCAAGCCCATACTTCCCAACCCCCTTCTGTGGAGCAACGTTCTTTCTCCTCACTTCCCAATTCGGAGGTTCAAGGTCAACTTCCATCTTACCCACCTTCCCCTCCCCCTCCTACCTCTCACTCCACTCCTGGACTCCCTCTGCACACTGGGCTAGCCCCTCCCAATCCTCTCCATGCTCCCTTTTCTCTTCCAAATCTCTCTTAGATAGAAACAAGGCTAGGTTCCTTTTCTACTAATCCTTCTGCTTACCCATTTTTTCCTCAGTCAGTACCAGATATTAGAAAAGAGTTAAGAAAGGTTGAGGATGGTCCTCAAACTCCTATACGGGAACTGGTGAAAATGGCCTTTAAAGTTTTTAATGCCTGAGAGGAATCAGCTGAGTCTTCCCGAGAGGCAAAGCTACAACAATCTAGAGGCCCAGGCCTTAGCAGCTGCCCTAAGGTCACAGGAATGGGGACAAGGGAAGCCAACCACAGGGCTCTACCCTGATAGAGCCCAGCCTAAGTTAACCTCACAGACAAACTGTTTCAAGTGTGGCCTAAATGGTCACATGGCACGATATTGCACTACACCTGCTCCAAGGTTGTGCCCTATCTGCCAGCAACCTGGACACTGGACATCACAATGCCCCCATGAGGGCTTGTCCTCTATGCCAGGCCACAGAGGTCCAGCCTCATCACCATTGGCAAGTGAAACTGTGCCAGCCTTCGAACTTCTCAGCCTTGCAGAGGATTGACGCTGCCCAGACTTGGTTTATCCTGTAACCCTACCCAAGCCTAGGGTGAAGCTGCAGGCGGCGGGTAAGTCCATTACGTCCATTGCTTTTATTCTCACTCGGGCCTTAAGTTTCCCTCACCAATTTCAGCTATGGGGGTAGACGGGACCTGTTCCTCCCAACTTAAAACTTTGCCACTGCCCTGCATTCTTGCAGGACAATTTTTTCTCTCATTCTTTCTTAGCGATATCGGCTTGCCCAGCACCTTTACTGGGTGGAGATATCCTTAGCCACTTCCCCAAAGCTTTGTTCTGCTTCTTGGAGCCCCTTTTTGACCCCACCCATCTCCAAGATTCTATTTTACAGGTTCACTCCTCCTGCCAGACATGTGCCCAGGCCAACCCACAAGGGGCTCTCCACATACGTCAGTCTCTACACCAGCTTCGTGGACACCAACTGGGCAAAGATAGGCAGGTTAATTTCACCCATATGCCTACTCATAAAAACTCCGTCATCTCTTAACACCTGTGGACACTTTTACAGGATGGATAGAAGTGCTTCCAGTCTCCAGGGAAACAGCAGATGTGGTGGCTCAGGTATTCCTGGACCACATCATTCCTCGGTTTGGTGTCCCACGAACCATCCATATGGACAATGGTCCAGCCTTCACTCCCAGGGTCATGGAGCTCGTGTCAGAGGCTCTCAACATCTCCTGGAAATCCCATACCCTCTACCATCCACAATATTCAGGAAAGGTAAATGGCCAATGGACTCATCAAACAACAACTAACCAAGATCTCCATTGAACTCAGGTTATCTTGGCCCTCCCTTCTCCCCATTGCTCTGACTCACCTCAGGGCCACCCCACGTTCCCCTATGGGCCTTAGCCCTTTTGAGCTGCTTTATGCAGGCCCTTTCTCCTTAACCATCACCTTCCAGTTCAAACTCCTCTACTGGCAGGGTACGTACCCTTCCTCTCCCTTTTAAGGTTCCTTCTCCATTCACACGCTAACAGTTGTCTCCCTGCCACCACACCAGTAGACCCTAATGTCCCTAAACCTGCCCCGCTCTCCCCAGGGGACAGAGTACTCCTCAAACAGTTAACTCCTAGGTCTCTCGAACCTCGATGGACAGGACCTCACACGGTAATCCTCTCCACCCCCTCGGCTGCCAAGCTCTTGGGACATCCATGCTGGTATCAGGCTCAAGCGGGCACCTACTCAAGACACTTGGTCTGTCCAGCAGACAGGACCTTCCACCTTCCGGTTTTCCAGGATGCCACAATGAAGGGCCTGCCTGCTCCTCATCCTGGCACATTCATCTTTAGTGATAACTATTTTTTTTCCTAGACACCTGCCTTCTCATCTCTCCCAAGGAACAGGTGCCTGACGTCTCCGGGATGACAGAACACGGGATGCCTCTCCGGCCACACCTCTTGCTGAACATGGACACCTAGCTCTCCCCTTCCCCACATCACCCTGTGCCCACAGGAAGTAGCCAGATTTGAGTCTACACCCTTTTTTCCAAAGAGAGCCTAAATGTTTGTCATAATTACCACTCCAATTTTCTGTCACCCCTATATCCAAAGAGTCTGGAATGTTAAGTTGGGAGCTTAGGCCCCAGCCCCTTGCATCTATCCTAGCCCCCTGACCCTGAGAGTTAGCACTCTGGACTCTAAATCCCAGCAGGCCAGGCCCTGATCCCTCCGTGGTGGGGAGGTCAGGACCACTCCCAAGAGTATTTAAGTAAACTCCCAAAAGAGGAACGCGTGGTCTCCTTTGGTCTCCTTTTCTCCCTCCCAGTGGTCGTTTGCGAGGCTTCCCGGTTTTCCCTCGGGGCCACCCAAGAGCGCAGAAGTCCCATTAAACCTGGATATCTCTTAATTTGCCTTGTTTTGATTTGGCTTGATTGGGAGTTTGTGTCAGCGGAGAGCTCGCATTAGGAAAATATTCCTAACAGATACGGTCTGCACAGCAGAGAAGGCGTGCTCCATGGATGGAAGGTGTGTGCCAACGAAACAGCGCCTCTCCTCATCTGAGGACAGGAGGCAGAGAGAGGGGATCATGCTTTCTCCTTTTTTATCCAACCTGGGTCCTCAGTCTACATGGTAGGGCCCCCATATTCAGGGTGAATCTTCTCTCCTCAGTTAAACCTCAGAAAAGTCCTCAGAAACACACACAGAGGTATATTTTCTTAGTGATACTAAATCCAGCCAACTTGACAATGAACACTGTCCATGGTCCTCATGTCCTGATGTCGACACACTGAAATTCTGAACATTTTTGAGTAAAGCATGCTACATTTTCAGCCTGTGCTGGGTTTTGTCAATTATGTAGTCGGCTCAGTGAGGTGGTGCATTTGTGCAATCCTAGCACTTGGGAGGCAGAGGCAGGAAGGAGCTCTTCTATTATTTAGTTGACTCAGAGATGGAAATGCAGGTGTGGTAGCCACGGGAGGTGATATGTAGCAACAGGGCAACAATGCAGATCAAATGGACGTCAACAGCTGAACTATAAGCCCACCTTCCCAAGTGCCTCGCCACTCTCTTTCCCCAGCACATCCCATACTAAATACCTCTCCATTACAGGCTTGGTGGTTTACAGCATAATCCTAGCACTCCGGAGACTGCAGCAGGAGTTCCAGGCCATCCTGGGCCACATGTAAGTGTTAAATCTAGGACAAATGGCTGAGGGGTGTATTTAACATATCAAAGTGGACCTAGCTGCCAGGTTCTTCCAGCATCCCTCAGCCTTACCTGCTACAGGATGTGGCTGGCATACCCTGCCCTCTACAGCCCAGGGGCTGGGCTGCCCTTCCCCCATAGGCTCTTCCCTATATAATCCAGATGTGTGCCTTTTGTATCCTTGACCTCCTGGCTACTACATCCGGTTCCCGCCCCACCCTGCTGCCTACCTTCCCCCCCCCCCCCCCCCCCCCCCCCCCCCCCCCCCCCCCCCCCCCCCCCCCCCCCCCCCGCCGTCTCCATATGGCCCATCCCAGGCTGGTAATGTCCACTCTGAACTCTCCCTGTTATCTAGAATAAACTTTCTCCTGCACCACACCTTAGGAGCTGTCAAGTCCTCTCCTTCCTTTCTTTCTTTCCTTCTTTATCTCTCTCTCTCTCTCTCTTTTTCTTTCTTATTTTTCATTCACAGTGTTAGAACCTATTTTAAAAATCAGAACAAGCTAGGTGTGGTGGCTCCCACCTGTAATCTCAGTACTTGGGGGGTGAGAGAGGGAACCCTGGATTTCAAGGCAGGCCTTGCTGCCCAGCTAAATTGAGACCCTTGCTCAAAAATCTACATAACAAAATGAACCCAGTGGGGAACAAAAGAGCCTAAAATAGAAACTAAACAAAAGGTACCCCAATTTTTATCACTGACTTTTTCCAGCTTCATTTACCTATCTGAGTGGAAGAAATTCCTAGGAATCATGTACTTTCCTATGCTCTTTGATTATTGCGATAAACCCTGAACTGCCCATTTCTTGGCATTCCTTTCATACAACTTCCGCGTTTATTCAGAGCCTCTCCTAGAGAGCTGAAGGGCCCAGTCTAAAGGCTTCTTGTTGCTTAAACCCAAACAAACCAAAAGGCGCCCGCTGACCTCAAATTCACAGTCTTTTGAGAAGATGAATTTGCACAATGACTAGGAACCTCTGAGGAGAGAGGAACACCTCCGGGAGAGGAGGCAGCTCCTAGTCAGAGAATACCAGGAAGAAAACCCCTTCCAGAATAGCAACAGGTGACTGGGACAGCCAGGTCTCAGCTAGTGGGACAGTGACAAAGTCGGCTGTCCAGCAGAAAGTCCCTCCAGGCAAGGTCCAGGAACAAGGCAAAACATCTTTTGCCACTTACATAGCTAGAACGAAACTTTTTTTTTTTGGTTTTCAAGACAGGGTTTCTCTGTGGCTTTGGAGCCTGTCCTGGAACTAGCTCCTGTAGACCAGGCTGGCCTCAAACTCACAGCGATCTGCCTGCCTCTGCCTCCCAAGTGCTGGGATTAAAGGCGTGCACCACCACCGCCCGGCAGAACAAAACATTTTATTGGAGCCTGTTGTGCATTTAAGAATAAACTTTTAGTTGGGCAAGGTGGCTCCCACCTGGAATCCCAGCACTTGAGAAACTGAGACTGCATAGCCATGAGTTCAAGTTTGCCTGGGTTACATAGTGAATTCAAGGCCAAACTGAGCTCCACAGTAAGACCTTGTTTCAAAAGATAAAATCTTAGAATTAATGAAAAAATAAAAACTTGATCTGGGTATGGTGGTGCAGGCCTTTAATCGCAGTACGTGAAGATGCAAACTCAGCCCTTGAAGGCCCTGGAAGGAGAATGGGGTGGAGGAGGGGTTCAAGCTGAAGACTGTGGGAGTATACTTTCCTTTAGGGTCTCACTGTTTCTTTAAATTTTTCTTCAGTGAACATGTTCTACTTCTATAATTAAGAAAAATATCCTTTAAAAAAATGAAAATGTTTTTATAAGATTTGTGAGCCAGAAATTTAAAAGGGGAAGAAAAAAATTAGCTTAAATAGCACTCTTCCCAAATGCTTTAATATTTCTCTAATTGCCTAATTCGGGTGCTTGAAACAAGATTTTAAAATAGGCCACGTATTCAATAATTTTGAACTGGTTAATTTTCTCTTATTCTTTTACACCATGTGCAAAAACGAGGGGAGGGGGCTGTGGATAATGGTCGACACTGAGTAGCTAAAGTATTGAAACTGCAAAGGGTTCCTGTGTGCTTTCTCAGCTGTATTCTGGTCTGGGGTTATTCGAGTGTCATGCTGTTCTGAGGCAGCTTTCCTGACTTCCAACCCCTGCCTCCCTTTCTTTTTCTCTCAGTAGTGGCTCCTGAGTACTCGTTAGTTTAAGTTGTGGCTATGGTTGGGGAAAGAATGGATCCCGGGGACTCCAAGCTGATGTTGGGCATCACGGGATCCTGCCCAGGGCAAGGCACCTCATTTTATTGTCTTGTCACCAACAAAACCACATAGCTGCCAATCAGATCCTACCAAAGGACCAGTCATAGCTGCCAATCAGATCCTACCAAAGGGCCAGTCATAGCTGCCAATCAGATCCTACCAAAGGGCCAGTCATAGCTGCCAATCAGATCCCACCAAAGAACCAGTCATAGCTGCCAAT
>PVIU01017238.1:15151-42642 GCA_004026605.1 Ondatra zibethicus
CAGATCCTACCAAAGGACCAGTCATAGCTGCCAATCAGATCCTACCAAAGGACCAGTCATAGCTGCCAATCAGATCCTACCAAAGGGCCAGTCATAGCTGCCAATCAGATCCTATCAAAGGGCCAGTCAAAGCTCTGGGAGCCACAGGGCCCAACTCTCTCAGCAACAGTGCTCATAACCATCTCCCACTGCCAAACTCAGACCTACAGGCTGAAGCAGGAGGATGCCCATCCTGACACTGCTGCAGGGAGTAGCCGTCGCCTTCTGCTGCCATTCGTTCATCTGACAGCTGCTGAGACCTCTCTCATTTCCCAGCCAGTGCACTGAGTGCTGAGGATTGAGTGCCTTTGCTGGCAGAACTGCGCATCTCCAAATTCACGTTTTAAATTCCTCGTTCCCAGTACCTCTAATTGTGAGTGTGTCTGGAGACAGTAAGTTAAAAGGCCATCAGGGTGGATCCTAATTCACCATGGTTAAAAATCAAGTGCTTTTCCCTGCTGAGCCACCCTGCCAGCCCCATCTCACACCTTTCAATGCGTAGTATTTTCATTTTCCTTTAGTTTGGAACAGTTTCAAATTTCTTTTGAGAGTTTCTTTTTGATACTATTGTTTCAAAGCAGGGCCTCATGCCAGCCAAATGGGCATTCTTTGATACAATTGTTTAGCATTGCTTTATTTAATTTATTGCTATTTTGAGGTTTTTCCACTTAGACTTCTATTGTTCATTTGTAGTTCAATTTCAATGAAAGTGAAGATAAATCTTATAGGATTTAAATTCTTTTTTATGCTTGTTTGATGGTTCTGACAATACCTTGGTATGTACTGGGTATAATGTTTAAGTGTCAAATCCAGTTGTTGCACGGTGGTGTTTGTTAGATTGGGACTGATGGAGGGGACATGGAAATAAAAGAGAGCAGACAGGCCTCTCCAGGTAGATAGTCCTTCAGTCAGAATAACTGAAGGGCTGCAGTCTCTCCATGGAAGGGCAGACTCTGGGCATGTGGTGTGGGGTGCTTGGGTACCATCCCCTTGTCAATCCTGCCTCCAGTCTCAAAGTGGTAGATGCCCACTTGAAGAGGTGTGGTGATCCTCTCTCTCTCTTACTAAAAACTCCTGAAATCCAACAGCCCACAGGTGTTATAATGATGTCAGCTTTTCTGTCCAGCGCCTTGCCTTTTACCTGAGGCTTTTAAGCCATTAACCTTTTGGTATTCAGTTCCAAATTTTTGCCTAATTTTTCATCTATTTGTTTTTATCAATACATAGGGTACGAGTGCTAAAATCTCCAAATATATTTCTGGATTTCTTCACTCTTTCAGGTGTGTCCTTTTTGTTTTATATATTTTAAAGCTGTTGCTTTGTGTATGTGTTTGTAGGTATATGTGTATATATGAATATATATGTTTATGAGATGCATATCTCTTTCTGTCTGTCTGTGTTATACCTAATAATTTTCCTTACTCCAAAGTCCACTTTGCTTGTCTGCTGGTTGCCACCACCTCTTTCTTTCTCTTCCCCTTTTTTTCCTCTTCCTTTGACAGTATCTTGTTATGTAGTACCCATGTACCTGTACACACATGCACACACACACAGATACAGCACCCTAAACTCTCAGATCTGGAGTGCTGGGATTGCAGGTCTGCACCAAGGCCAGCTCTTTGTTTAACACTAATTCATCAGATGCAGTGTTGATGAGTGGTTTATGACCTTTTCTGACCTCTCACTCATGTGCAGTGAGATCTGCGAATCTTGAAGACAACACATAGTTGTATCTTGCTTTAAAAAAAAAACCCCATGGGGCTGGAGAGATGGCTCAGAGGTTAAGAGCATTGCCTGCTCTTCCAAAGGTCCTGAGTTCAATTCCCAGCAACCACATGGTGGCTCACAACCATCTTTAATGGGGTCTGGTGCCCTCTTCTGGACTGTAGGCATACACACAGACAGAATATTGTATACATGATAAATAAATAAATATTTGAAAAAAAAAAACCCATTCTCAATATTGTTGTCTTTTCGTTATGTTTTAGTACCATTTCTGTTTCATGTATGTGAGAATTCCTATTCTTCCTTCCTATGATCTGCTCTGGTTGTTGAATCTGTACATGATGTCTTTTGGTAAATTCCAGAAGTTTCCAGCCATTATTTTTCAAATGCTTTGGAACCACATTCTTTTTTCTCCTCCAGTTTTCTGAGGATTCAAATTTGAGAGTTCCCTCATTGTTCCATAGTTCTCGGTGGCACTGTTCACTCTTTAAACTCATTTTCCTTAATTGCTCATATTGCAGAATTTCTCTTCAACTCCCTGACTCCTTTCATTTTTATTCTACTATTGAGATCTTCCAGTGATTTTTTATTTTTGTTATTTTATACTGAAGTTCTAAAGTTCTCATTTGATTCACACACACACACACACACACACACGAACTCATGCACACACACATGCTCATGCACAATGAATACACACATGCATGAGCACACACACATACACACACACACACACATTCTCTCTCTGCTTAGACTTTTTCTTTCCAGTCATTCCAAACCCACTCCTGCTTATTTATCAAGATCATGGTTGCTTATTTATCAAAGCCTCATTGCAACAGCATCTTTGAAATTTTCATCTTGTAATTCAAGCTGACCTGACATCTTAGAGTTGAAGACTTAGGTCTCACTGGGCGGTAGTCGCCCACGCCCTTAATCCCAGCACTTGGGAGGCAGAGGCAGGCGGATCTCTGTGAGCTTGAGACTAACCTGGTCTACATGAGCTAGTTCCAGGACAGGCTCCAAAGCTACAGAGAAACCCTGTCTTGAAATAATAATAATAATAATAATAGACTTAGGTCCTTTGTTTCTTTGTTTCTTTGTTTCTTTGTTTCTTTCTTTCTTTCTTTCTTTCTTTCTTTCTTTCTTTCTTTCTTTCTTTCTTTTTTCTGAGACAGTTTCTCTCTATGTAATCCTGGCTATAGACCAATCATAGAGACCAATCATATATGACAAATCATAGAGATTCGTCTGCCTGATTTTTTTTAACTCTGCTCACCAGCCAGCTCCCAAATAAAAACACGGAGTCTTATTCTTAGTTATGAATGCATGACCTTAATTTGTTTTGTTTATTGCCAGATTTTCTTTAGCTACTCTGTCTACCTTTAGCCTCTGGGCTTTTACCTTCTCTATATCTCTTTCTATCTTTCTTACTCCATGACTGGTTGTGTAGCTGGGTAGCTGGTCCCTGGAGTCCTCCTCTCCTTCTCTTGCTCTTCCCTTTTCTCCTCTTCTATTTATTCTCTCTGCATGCCAGCCCTGCCTAGCCTCTCTCTCCTGCCTAGCTATTGGCCATTCAGCTCTTTATTAGACTAATGAGGTGTTTTAAACAGGCAAAGTAACACAGCTTTACAGAGTTAAACAAATGCAACATAAAAGAATGCAACATATCTTTGCATCATTAAAAAAATATTCCACAGCATAAAAGCATGTAATACATCTTTAACTAATATTCCACAACACTTGCCTTTGCGACTTAAATGCTGGAATTAAAGGCGTGTGCCACCATGCAGTGCACTTTTTCATTCTGAAGATGTTCATATTCATTTTAGGTGTATGGGGTTTTTTTTTGTCTACATGTATGTACATGTATGAACCATGTATGAGAAGGATCCCCAGGAAGTGAAGTTACAGGTGGTTGTAAGCTGCCATGTGGGTGCTGAGAACTGAACTGGGTCCTCTGCGCTCCTAACTGCTGAGTCGTCTCTCCAGCCCTCCCGTGGTCTTCAGATTAAAAAGCTTGAACTTCAGTTTCCCTACTCTGGCACATCTGCCTGCATCTGGCCTCTGAAGCTAAGTGGGAAGACAGACTCAGAGAAAAGCTGCTTCAAGTTTTCACTATGCTCAGGCCAGTACCTTCAGAGCTTTAGGCCTATCTGACTGTTGCCATCACCATTGCTGTCACCTCCATGGGACACAAGGTTAGGGCAGGCATGGTGGGAACAACTAAGAGGAGGATCCTCCACGCTCTCTGACCTTGTTTGTCTTATTACCAGACCAGAAAGAAAACCTTTTCTTCAGCAGCTTCTGCCATCCTCAGTAGACTGTTCTGTGACATAGGCTACCTCTGTGTACAGGTGAAGGGGAGACAGGATAGACTGTTCTGTGACATAGGCTACCTCTGTGTACAGGTGAGGGGGGTCAGGATAGACTGTTGTGTGACATAGGCTACCTCTGTATACAGGTGAGGGGCTCTGTGACATAGGCTACCTCTGTATATAGGTGAGGGGGGGGCAGGATAGAGTATTCTGTGAGACAGGCTACCTCTGTGTACAGGTGAGGGGAAGGAGGAGGGACATGGTAGACTGTTCTGTGACATAGGCTACCTCTGTGTACAGGTGGGGGGGACAGGATAGACTATTCTGTGACATAGTGGTGTAGGAGGTCCTTCTGTATTTGGGTTGCTTTCATTGGTTAATAAAGAGACTGCCTTGGCCTTTTGATAGGGCAGCCCTTAGGTGGGCGTAGTAGACAGAACAGAATGCTGGGAAGAGGGGAAGTGTGGCAGATGCCACGAATGTCCCGCCTGAGATGGATGTAGGTTGGAATCTTCCTGGTAAGACGCAATATCCCATGGTGATACACAGATTACTAGATATGGGTTAAAGCAAGATGTGAGAGTTAGCCAAGAAGAGGCTAGATATAATGGGCCAGGCAGTGTTTAATTAATATAATTTTGGTGTGGTTATTTTGGGTATAAACTAGCCCAGTAGGACGAAACAAAGGGCCTGCTCCTCCCTACTATGGGGCCAGGACAAACAAGGGGCAGCCCTTACTTACTACAACATAGGCTACAGAGGGGGGACACGGTAGACTGTTCTGTGACATAGGCTACCTCTGTGTACAGGTGAGGGGATGGGGGGGCACGGTAGACTGTTCTGTGACATAGGCTACCTCTGTGTGAAGATGAGGGGATATTGGGGGAGGAGGCACAATGACTCAGGAACTAGTCTCTCTTGATTCTCTTGCTTTCTTCCCCAGTCTTCCTGCTTTTGTTTCCCCAGCCAAGCCCTCGGGCATCATTTCCACATAACCTGTTCATGGTCCATAGTTGCAGTCAGTCACAGGCATTTGAATTGAAGTCACAATGGGAAATGCCTTTTTGATATACCGTCATTTCCTTATGGTAGTTGAGTCTTCTTTGAACTTTCTTTGTTTGAAACTCATCCAGTTTGGAAAACCCTCTCCCTAAAAGAGTCTAATTTCCAGAGCAATAGGGGAAGTGTGTGCAGTAATGACTTAATTCACTCACTGAGTCAATCATATTCTGTAAGTGGGTGGGACTAGAAAAGAATAGGGCTGAAGGCTGAGGGGAGGAAAACAGTAATCAGAAAGTAGAAGTCAACTCAGAGTTCACAGGAACTAAAGCACCTTGATTTGTATTTCTGCAAAATAATGTATGCAGGGATCTGCCAAGTGCCATGCTTAGTATGCCACGTTGCCTCGAGTCTCCTTTTGAGGAAGGAGTGGAGTGCCCAACATTTCAGTGCTTTTCAGTGGTTATTTCAAGCTCTGTGGCTCCAGTTCTTAAGACAGCTGCACTCTGGCTCTGCTGTGTCTTGTCCGTCTTTTGAACCTTTTCCACTTTTCACCGGTTTTGGTGGTTCTTTCTCCTTCTTGTTTTTATTTGGCATGGCTGGTGCAGGCCGCCACCTTAAAATAGGTTTGGTATTCCCGTGCTGCTCGTTGAGCCCTTCATATCCCCTTCACAAGTAGCAGTTTCTCACATTGCCCCACAAAGGGTGGCTCTGAGTCTGGACAGTTGACACACTCAGGCCTCACAGCCTGGAGAGGCGAACAGGGCAGGTGCCTAGCCATGGATGAGCTGCCAGAGATTTAGGGAATAATCCCAGCAGAGATTAAAGAAGTTAGCCATGTCAAGTATGTGGAGAGTTCTTACAGATATTTGGCTGGTGGTCCCCCAGTCACATGGGACACAAGGCATCAAGCAGTTTATACCAAGATACTTTGGGTTAGAACATAGGCTTTCTCATGAGGAAGGAAAGTACTAGAGTGAGAGACAGCATGAGACACATTGCTGAGCTGGAAGTTAGAGAACAAAAATGCTGGTTCTTGCTCGCCACGATTAATGCCCTCACTCCCCTTGTGCAACGTGTTGCCTCATCTCTAAGAAAACTTAGTGAGCTAAAGATTTTGGGGGCCATTTTTCACTATGTGGGACAGATTAGGCCCTACTTTTCCTGAGAAATTTTGCCCTGTAACATGTATAGCAGGATAGATCTGTTAATATAGTGACAAATACTGTTAAAGGTGGTCTGGTCTTTGATTTATATAATATATATATTATAGGTATATAATCACTGTTAAAGGTGGTATAGTTTTATATATACATATGATAGGTATATAAACACTGTTAAAGGTGGTATAGTTTTGTTTTTTTTTTCTTTTTCAAGACAGGGTTCTCTGCCGCTTTGGAGCCAGTCCTGGAACTAGCTCTGTAGACCAGGCTGGCCTCGAACTCACAGAGATACGCCTGCTTCTGCCTCCCGAGTGCTGGGATTAAAGGCCTGCGCCACCACCGCCCAGCTAAAGGTGATATAGTTTTATATATGTATATTATACGTATAAATACCATTAAAGGTTAGTATAGTGACAAATACCGTTAAACTGCTGGACAGTTCTTGCCTTGTTCTGGAAATCTCATCATTGCCATGCTAGTACATTTCTCTTTCCTTTTTTTCTCTGTCAAATAGGATGTTAAAGTTTGACTTGTTGCTTATTCCCATGTGTTCTGAAAGTAAACATTTCTTTCCAGTACTAGATATAGGTTTATTTTGTATGGTTTCTTCAATTGACAGACCACAGCTGATCCATGGGCCTCTTAAAGTTGAAAAGCGTTGTGGAGATGGACAGAGAGAACTAATTAGCATTCAGATATAGAGGACCATGACTAGGCATATTTTTATGAACACTTAAAATCTTAAAGAAATTGTACTGGGATCTGGACATTGATTTTGCAGGGTCAGGCTGTTGGATGGTGTTGCTGTGTTGTCTTGTGTTTTTTAAGATCTGTGTACTCTGTCCAAAGTTGACACTTTAAAATGTGTTGAAGATTTTTATAAATGACTTATTCCGGTGCATTAAAAAAACAAAAGTGTCTAATTTCCACAGGGCAGTGATGGCACACACCTTTAATCCCAGCATTCAGGAGGCAGAGGCAGGCGGACCTCAGTGAGTTCAAGGCCAGCCTGGTCTACAAAGTGAGTTCCAGGACAGCCAGGGCTGTACAGAGTAACCCTGTCTCAAAACAAACAAAGCAAAACACAACAAAACAAAGCAAAGCAAAACAAAACAATAAACAAAAGAGTCTAATTTCCCAGACGTAGTGACGCACACCTGTAATTCCAACACCTGGGAGGCAGAAGCAGGGCCCGAGGCGGGAAAAACTCTAGTTTGAGACTAGTTCAGGGTACCACAGGGAGAGGGCAGAGCTTCCTAAGCTTCCAGAATTCCTGAAATCCAATATGAAAGAAAGTCAGAACTATTAGGCTGTGCCTTGGGCTTTAGGACTTCCTGTGTATATGCTCTAAGCTTGCATGTGGACATGGGGAGCTATGAAGGAGGCAATAAGGGAGATCCAGGGCTGATCTAAAAATTGTTCCAGGGAGGGATTCCTGGAGAAGCTGGAAGGTAGTACTATGAGATGACCTTGGGTCTCACTTGTTTCGAAGGGACGTAGCTATCCTGTATTTGAGACTGAAGTCACAAAAAACTGTGTGGGTGTGGGTGTGTGGGTGTAGGTGTGTGTGTGTGTGTACATTTCCAAATGCACTAGATACTTCCACATGCAGGCTGTTGAGTCCAGCCACGTTGACTTCTGAGTCTGTGAGTCTTTGGACTATGTGCTTGTCCATTCTCAGGCTAGATTTCAGCTGGCTGTTATGAACAGAGTAGCTTTTTCCTGCCTTTAAATAAACTCTATTGAAGTGGGGGCGGTGGTAGCTCACACCTTTAATCCCAGCACTCGGGAGGCAGACATAGGCAAATCTCTGTGAGTTCGAGGCCAGCCTGGTCTACAAAGTGAGTTCCAGAACAACCAGGGCTGTTACACAGAGAATCCCTGTCTCAGAAAAAAAAGAAGAAAACTCTGTTGAGTGCTGGAGAGATGGCTCTGGGGTTAAGAGCCCTTGCTGCTCTCCCAGAGAATGTGCCTCACAACTACCTGTAACTCCAGCTCCAAGGGATCTGATGCTCTCTTTTGGCCTCCTTGATCACTGTATGCAGAGGGCATCTACACAGCACACATACACATACAAATAAATCTTATAAACAACAACAACAACAAAAATCTCTATTGAGTCATTCTTCTTCCCACTCCAAGACAAAATTTCTGATAGCTTTGTAGTCTTTTCTAATCACGTTTAAACTGGTAAAAGGCCCAGTGTAGCCTAATATCAAAACAAGCATGCTTTGCCATTCTAGCTCCTTCCCCAGCTAAAGCCACAGTAGGCTAGGGTACTGTTACTTTTTTTTAACTGTGACAAAATACCTAACAAAAGCAGCTTATGGGATGAAGGCTTATTTTGACGCACAGTTGGGTGCAGTCCATCAAGGTGGGAGAGTCACAGCAGCAGGAACTGGGCCGTCTGGTCGCATGGTGTCTACAGTCTGGCAGCAAAGAGGGCTAGATGCTCACGCTCAGCTGCTCTTCTCTTCTTATTTATCAGCCTGGGGTCCCAGCCCGTGAGATGGTGCCACCCACAGTTAGGGTAAGTCTTCCTTCTCAGTTGATCTCACCCAGAAATTCCCTCCTACGCTTGTCCAGAGGGTTGTCACCGTGTAGCCCTAGATCCTGTCAAACCATCACCATCTGGAAGTGTGGCGTGCGAGGGGGGCATGTGAATGGCCAGTCCTTTCTTAGCCTCCCTAACTAGACAACCTTCAGTGCCTTGACCCCTCCAGCTGACTGCCCCCAGCTCCTCCAGCACTGACTCCAAAGAGACGGGGTTATTGGGGGGTGGAATCCCCACTCCTCCTGTACTGCTGTCATCTAGCTCTGCGCCCCCAGAGGGAGACTGGCAATCCGTTTACCCCCAGGATCTCCTCAGTCACACTCCGCCCTCCCTGTTCTCCAGCTGGCTACTCAGCTCTCTCGCTTTGTTGTCCGCTCTGCAAAGGTCACTGCTGGGGCCATTTCTCTGCACTCTGGGCAGAGCCTGGTGCACGACTTTGTGTTCCGCGACTGGGGTTTTCACAAGACATTTTCACTGGGGCGATTTCTCATGCGCTGGTGCCTTCCTTGGAGGGAGCACGGCCCTGTTTCAGTCATTCCTTCCTCATGGCTCAGCTGTTCTGGGTACCTCTTGCCCCATCACTAAGCAAGCCAGAGGGAACTCATGGAGAAAATGCTATATTTGGGATTAACTCAATTGATGACCCTCTAAAAAATACTTTAAAGCCAGGTGTGATGGCATATGCCTTTAGTCCCAGCACTCGGGAGGCAGAGGCAGGTGGATCTCTGTGAGTTCAAGGCTAACCGGGTTTACATAATGAGTTCTAGGACAACCAAAGCTATATAGAGCTACATAGTTAGACTCTGTCTCAAAAATTATATATTCATATCTATCTATCTGTCTGTCTGTCTGTCTGTCTATGTATGTATGCCAGGTACTATGGCATGTTTCTGTAATCCTACCTCCTAGCTACATTGGAGCCTGAGACAGAAGGATCTCTAAACCCAGGTATTTGAGGCCAGACTGCTAAATAACATGAGATGTGTGGTCTTAAACAAACAAACAAAAACAAAACAAGACAAAACACTTAAAAATACTTGAAATCTGGGTCTGAAATTCTGCTCAAGTTGGCAGGGGCAAGCAGGGGAGTACAGGTCACCCAGGAAACAACAAGGGAGAAGGGGCCTTGCTAAGACCCTTAGTCTCATCAGACTCCTGGAGCCATACAGGAGCCCTGATCTGAACTGGGTGTCAGTCACTCTAGGGTTGGAAAGAACCAGAGTGTTGGGGGTGGGGGGGAGAATACAGAAAAATGTAGGGCCAGGAAGAAGAGAAAGATAATTGGCTGAAGAAGGGGAGACCGGGTTGGGGTATGTGGTAACTGTGGGTGAATACAGTGAGCCGTGTGTACAAAATGCCAGAGCGAAACCCAGTATCCTGTGTACTAACTAAAAATAATTAATTTAGGAGGAAACAATAATAGAGAATATGAAAACCCCCGGCTGACAGCCAGCCCCAAGCAGGCACACTGAAGGCAGAGAGCATGAAGCCCACCCCTAGCCATACTAGAGAGGAAAACCCCACGATTTTGGTGGACATAGTACCTACAAAAGACCTGCACACAGGCTCTTCGACAACCTCCAGAAAATGAAAGAAGAAAGAAAACCTAGGAGAAGCCCGGGCCACTAGGAAGGGAAAGGAGTTCTAGGTTTTCTTGTTAGATTTTTTTTTTTTGAGGTTCTATAATTAGATGTTGAAAAGGCAAGCACAGGAATAACCAGCAAGGTTGTTCCCCCCTTGGGCATTTATCCAACCCCCCTGCCAGCTGCGGGGCTGTGGCTTGCCAGGCATACTGCCAGGTGGTGAAATGTGAACTCCATGGATTCGCATATTCTCCCCAAGCCACCTACAAGCTGGAGTCAGCAAAGTGCTGGCTGACGGTTCCACAGTTTCTCCTTCAGAAGCCTCCTGGAGGGAGCAGGTCAGGCAGCTCTTGTTTGGAGATAGAAAAGATACAGCGAACAGGAATTAAGAACTGTGTAAAAAGTCCACTTTCCTTTGCTATAGCAAAATGCCTGAAGCTAGGCACTATATAAAAGAAGAGGATTGTTAGCTTACAGTTCTGGAGATCCGGCAACCCCAGATACTCTGCCCGAAAGACTCTGTCGTCATGTAAATACGTGCAAGAGGCCACATGGAGGGACCAGAAGCCAGAGAGAGACTGGGGAAGGGCCAGTCTTGCTGTTTGTCACAACCCTTCTATGAGCTCTCAGCTGGGTTCTCGATACAAACATTCATTCCTCCTAAGGGCAACACACAGGATGACCTTCCATGAGGCTCCCCTCTTAACCTGACCACACTGAGGACCAGGCCTCCACCACATAAGTACTTAGGGGACAAAGCATCCAAGCCATGGCCAAGTACTTCCAATCCTCTAGAACCTCTAATAGCAAAAAGCCACCCAAAGAACTACTGAACCAAGTAGGAAGAAGGACAAGAGGCCCAAGAGTCTCCTGATGGTGTTGTCCACAGTCAGGAGCTGGGGTAGAACAAGCCATACTATAGGAGCCCAAAACAACACACTTAGCCCAAGCCAGACAGTGGTGGTGCATGCCTTTAATCCCAGCACTCAGGAGTCAGAGGCAGGTAGGTGGATCTCTTTGGGTTCGAGGCCAGCCTGATCTACAGAGTGAATTCCAAGACAGGCTCCAAAGCTACAGAGAAACTCTGCCTTGAAAAACCAAATCAAACAAACAAACAAAACAAAACAACAACAAAAAACCCCTTGGCCAAACCTGTCACTCTCCAGTTGTGTGTGTGACTTCCGACACGTTACTTAACTCCTTGGTGCTTCAGCTTCTTCACCTATGAAAGAGAAACACTGATATCTGTCGCAGGAGGTTGCCCAGAAGGATTGAGCATCTAAAGTCATTAGCATATGGTGAATACTCAGTGCTCAATAATTGTTACTGTTAGTCAACTGGTAGCTGTGGTCAGGTCTCTGGCTGTCAATCAGGATGTTATTAAGCTTTGGAGGACATCATGGGTCACTGTCCTTTTGTTCTTTGACGACATAATTTGGAGTTTTGATGCTGTCAGAGTATGTGGTACCGAGAACCTGGCTGCATGGATAGCATGGCCATCTCTGATAGATTTTGTTCCTAACAGAAAATCTGGTTAAGAAAACACAAACAGTGGAGCAATGGTAGTTAATGGCTTTAATCCTAGCACTTTAGAGGCAGAAGCAGGCAGATCTCTGAGTTCAAAGCCAGCCTGGTCTACAGAGTGTGTTCTATGACAGCCAGGGCTACATAGAAAAGCCTTGTCTTGAAAATACAAAAGAAGCCAGGTAGTGGTGGTGCATGCCTTTAATTTCAGCACTCAGGAGGCAGAGGCAGGTGGATCTCTGTGAGTTCAAGGCCAGCCTGGACTACAGAGCATGTGTTCTAGGACAGCCAGGGATACACAGAGAAACCCTGTCCTGAAAAACAAACAAACAAACAACAACAAAGAAAGAAAGGAAGGAAGGAAAGGAGGAAGAAGAAAAGGAAAGGGAGAAAATGAAAGAAAGATAAAGAAAACACAAACTTACAGCCTTAGGAAAATCCTATAAACTCCCACAAGGAAGAGGGAAATGTGGAGCATGATCAGTTTCCTTCAGAAAAATGAACTGAGCATGTGTCTCGCCACCAAGGAGCCCCATGGCTGTCCTCTTCCTATTGAACTTGAGCCAGATGCTCAGATCTGTTAGGGCTTGGCCTCTCTACACCTGGTGCTTCTTGATACACTTCCTTGCATCTGGGCCCCAGTGCACTGGGCACATGGTTGGAGTTCAACAAACACTTGATGGATGCAAGAAATGATTATGCTCACTCCTCAGGTTTCATCTCTCACCTCAAGAGCAGCCGCTTTCTGCCATTGTGTCAGCTAACTGCGCATGCGCTGTCTAAATTAATACCCAGTTCAGCTATGGAAGATGAAGGAATTTATGATGATGATGACGATGATATGTGTGTGCGTCTCTCTGTCTATCTGTGTGTCTGTGGAGCTCAGAGGACAACTTTCAGGAGTAGGGTTCTCTCCTTCTACTGTGGATTCCACCCATCAAACCCAGGTCTTTAGGTTTGTAAGGCAAGCACTTTTTGCCTGCGGAGCCATCTCACCAGTTCAAGATAAGGGAATTTCATGACAGAAATTCCAGAGCTCAGGTGGGTTCACAGGTACTGAGATATCACCCAGTTGACTCCCCATCCAGGTTTGAAGCAAGACTCAACATCTCCCAAGCACTCCCAGGTTCCTCTCTGTCAGCTAGACCTGTCTTCCTTCAAACTCCGGATTCCAGCTCTTATCATCAATGAAAACATTTGGTGGCTGGAGAGATGACTTAGCAGAGAAAAGCACTTGCTGCACAAGATGAGGATTGGACTTCAGAGCCCCAGCAGCCATATAAACTCCAGGCATGACATCACACATCTGTAAACCAGGGCTTGGGGGTGGAGACAAGCAGATCCCAGGGCCTTGCTGGCCAACCAGTCCAGCCAAATGGTGAGCTCCAGGTTCGGTGAGAGAACCTGTCTCAAGAATGAAGATGGAGAAGCAATTGAAGAAGACACCTGACATCAACCTACGGCCTCCACATACCCCCACACACGCCTGTGGCACACATGCACACACACATTGCACACTCACACAAAAGCAAACATTTAGTTGAATATAGAGGCACACATTTGAAACCCCAATAATTAAGAAGATGAGGTAGGACAAAGCCAGTCTGGACTGTACAGCGAGAGCCCCATCGCTAACACAAACCAAACCCAAACAAAATGAAATGGCAGGCGTTTATTGAGGATTTAATCTCATTTGCAAATCCGAGAATTCAGTAAAGTGACCAAAAGTTTTGAGCCTTGTATGTGTTAACTTTTGCTGTGTAACAAACAGTCTTCCAGACACACTGACATTATAAAAATATGCATTTGTTGATTAGTTCCCAATTCCCAGCTTGGCCAGCCTGGCTTTTCTTTTCCAGGACAGCTTCGTTTACCTGGATGATCTGCAATGGTTTCCCTCTTACATCTGGTAAACTTGCACAGGACAACTCATCTCAGGCTGAACAGCTGAGAGCACTGCTCTTTGAAGATTCTCTTCTTCTCTTGCATGGCAGCCTCAGAGTTTTCTAACATTCCACTGGCCAGTAGCAAGCTCAAATCCAAATGGTTAGAATAGAAAATGACTCTTTTAAAAAGAATATTTTTTGTTTTTTTACTTGATTTTGTTATTTTTAATTTTCTTTGTTATTGTGTGTATGTGTGTATATACACATATATGCCACAGTACATGTGTGCACGTTCAAGGACAACTTTGTGGGACTGGTTCTCTCCTTCTTTTTAAGTTGTAAGCTGGTATGGGAGAATTGTCTGTATTCTGTTAATCATGAGTTAAATAAATGCTGATTGGCCATTAGCCAGGATGTATAGGTGGGACAACCAGAGAGGAAGTAGAGGTGGAGCAAGGAGAATAGAATTCTGGGAAGCAGGAAGCTCTCTCAGGACTCCTGCTCAGACCACCAAAGAAGCAGGATGTGATCTGCCCTGCTGAGAAAGGTACTGAGCCATGTGGCTAACATAGATAAGAGTAATGGGTTAATATAAGCTACAAGAGCTAATAAGAAGCCTAAGCTAATGGACCAATCAATTTATCATTAATATAGAACCTCTGTGTGACTTTCTTTGGGGCCAAATGGCTGTGAAACCCCAACAAGCAGGCCCATCATGTTACAGTAAGCTTTTTTCGTTATTGATTTTTTAATTGAGCTTTGCATTTTTCTCTGCTCCCTTCTATGCCTCTCCCTCCTTCAACCCTCCCCCAAGATCCCCATGCTCCCAATTTACTCCAGAGATCTTGTCTTTTTCTACATTCTACTTCCCATGTAGATTAGATCTATGTAAGTCTCACTTAGAGTCCACATTGTTGTCTAAGTTTTCTGGGATTGTGATTTGTGGGCTGGTTTTCTTTGCTTTATGTTTAAAAATCACCTATGAGTGAGTACATGTGATAATTGTCTTTCTGTGTCTAGGTTAACTCACTCAAAATAATGTTTTCTAGCTCCATTCATTTTCCTGCAAAATTCAAGATGTCATTGTTTTTTTCTGTTGTGTAGTACTCCATTGTGTAAATGTACCACATTTTCCCTATCCATTCTTCAGTCGAGGGGCATTTAGGTTGTTTCCAGGTTCTGGCTATGACAAACAAAGCTGCTATGAACATAGTTGAGCACATGTCCTTGTGGCATGATTGAGCATCCTTTGGATATATACCCAAAAGTGGTATTACTGGGTCTTGAGGAAGGTTGTTTCCTAATTTTCTGAGAAATCGCCACACTGACATCCAAAGGGGTTATACCAGCTTGCATTCCCACCAGCAATGCAGAAGTGTTCCCTTTTCCCCACAGCCTCTCCAGCATAAGTTTTCATCAGTGTTTTTGATCTTGGCCATTCTTTCAGGTGTAAGATGGAATCTCAGAGTTGTTTTGATTTGCATTTCTCTGATGACTAAGGATGTTGAACATTTCCTTGAGTGTCTTTCAGCCATTTTAGATTCCTCTGTTGAGAGTTCTCTGTTTAGGTCTGTACTCCATTTTTTTTTATTGGTTTATGTGTTCTTTTGTTGTCCAATTTCTTGAGTTCTTTGTATATTTTGGAGATCAGACCTCTGTCTGATGTGGGGTTAGTGAAGATCTTTTCCCATTCTGTAGGCTGTCATTTTGTCTTGTTGACCGTGTCCTTTGCTTTACAGAACCTTTTCAGTTTCAGGAGGTCCCATTTATTAATTGTTTCTCTCAGTGTCTGTGTTGCTGGGGTTGTATTTAGGAAGTGGTTCCCTGTGCCAATGTGTTCAAGTGTACTTTCCACTTTCTCTTCTATAAGGTTCAGTGTGTCTGGCTTTATGTTGAGGTCTTTGATCCATTTGGACTTGAGTTTTGTGCATGGTGATAGATATGGGTCTATTTTCATTCTTCTACATGTTGATATCCATTAAAAAGAATCTTATTGTTATTGTTTGTGTGTATGTGTTGTGTGTGGGGGGGGTACAGGTGTGCCCCATGTACATATTGGAAGTCAGACAACACCCCTGTGGAGTTGATTCTCTTTTTCTACCATGGGTTCTGGAGATCAAATTTATGTCACCAGGCTTGCTGCTCCTTTATACACTGAGTCTTTTAGTGGCCCCGAAGACTGACCCTTGGCAGGTATAAGTCATAGAATCATGCATGTAGGCATGCATGGGAGAAGCTGATGCGGTCACATTGCAAACTGTTCTCAATAAGTGTCTTGGGACAATGAGGGTGCCACATGGGAAAACCAATGTGAAGCAGCATTGTGCGTATGCCAGGAAAAGCGCACAGAAAGTCAGCTTTGAGATGAGCAGGCAAGACGGAAGTGGGGGAGGAGGGGAACTGATGGTGGGGAGAACGAGCCATGTGGAAAGGCACGTGGCTTATGCAGGCAGCAGCTATTGTGCAGCTCTGATCATGGCCAAGCGCTCATTTTCAGGGAAGGGAGAACTGAGAACAGTAGAAATCTGCTCTGCAACGTGGGTGCAGCCTGGGGAGAGAGGCTCCGTGGCCTCTGGCTGAAGCACACAGAGGATGCAGAAGAGCTTACATAGAGTATGAACGGTCCAACTGCAGCTGGCCACAGAGATGGCTGGGATGGTGGCTCCTGCTGTAGAATATTAGTTTAAGATGTGTTACATTGGTTCATGCTGTGGAATATCAGTTTATTGCATTAGAATATTGCATTCTTTTATGTATGGCATTTGTTTAACTTTGTGAAGCTATGTTACTTTGCCTGACTACAATACCTGATTGGTCTAATAAGGACCTGAATGGCCAATAGCTAGACAGGAGAGGGATAGGTAGGGCTGCCAACAGAGGATAAATAGAAGGAGAAAAAGAGAAGATCGAGGAGCAAGAAAAGGAGGAGAAAAAGACATCAGGGGCCAGGCACCCAGCTACACAGACAGCCACAGAGTAAGAAGGTAAAGAAAGGTATACAGAACAGAGAAAGATGAAAGTCCAGAGGCAAGAGGTAGATGGGATAATTTAAATTAAGAAAAGCTGGCTATCCAGGACAACCAAGGCTGTTACATGAGAAACCCCGTCTCGAAAAACCAAAACCAAACCAAACTAAACAAACCAAAACAAACAAAAAACCCAAAAACAAAACAATACAAAACAACAAAGCTAAACTAAAAAAATAAACAAAACCTACCAACCAACCAACCAACCAAACGAAAAAACAACAACAAAAAAGAAAAGCTGGCTAAAATCAAGCCAAGCTAAGGCCAAACATTCATAAAAACTGATATTCCACATAAGCCTCTATGTGATTCATTTGGGAGCTGGGTGGTGGACCCCCAAAAGAGTAAAGAACACAAAAACAACCAACAACATTTGGCACCCACAGGCTCCTACATGCATGCTGAAACCAGCCATACTAGTACTTAACCTCTGGGTTGTAGTATTGAATTAGCAAACGTGTGTAGAGTGCTCAGCAGAGTTCTTGAATTCTCACAGTAAGAACATAGAGTCGTTAAACAAAAGACAAGCTTATCTATACCGAGGCTCTACTGCCGCTGACTGGAAATGATTAATAGTTTTGAAGGAGTCCAGCATTACCATCTACACTGAAACCTACAGATGGTGTTAACTGGTCCTGGCCTTCAGTGGTGGAAGCTGCGGAGATACAGAGAAACACGAGGCTTCTCGAATGGGCCTGGATGGACCCGTGAGTCCCCTCCCCAGTGTGGCAGAGCAGACTGAGGAAGAAACCTAGCATTTGGAAACCTGCAATTTTCTCTCTTTGCAATTAAGTTGTTTTAGTAAATTTAAAAGCAGAAATGTCAACCTTCCCTTTCCCTAAACGTTCTCTCATACCTCCTGTGTGGCTATCATCCCATGATTCAGTGAGGAGGAGGGGGGTGGATGGGAAAATGGAGGAAAAAGTGAGGTAGAGCCAGAAAAGTGCTCAGTGGACAGAGGTGGTGGGGGAGATGGGAGGAGAAGCAGAAAGTTGCTCAAGGAGGTCTTAGAGGGGAAACATGTGGGTGGCCCTGACTTGCCAAGAATTCCGTCACAATTTTCTACAGCCTGTCTTGCCTAGCATAAACCTTCAAGATGCAAAACCCAGCAAAGTTTAAGCATGAGAACAGTGTCAAAGTATCTGGTTTATGCTAGTACATATCTACGTGTGCGTGTGCATGTTTGTGTATGTACGTGTGTATGTGTGTGTGATATGTGTGTGGAAATGTGTGTGGAGACTGGTGGACCTTTGGGTCTCAGTTATCAGCTCTTACCATGTTTGAAGCAGGGCTCCTGCTGTTTTCTCTAGCCTCCTCAGCTCTGCAAGCTCCCAGATTTCCTCTTCACCCCCACTTGTAGGAGCACTGGGATTACAGGCTTGCATATTATTTGAGTTCTGGGAATTCAAACTCAGACCTTTATGCTTGCATGGCAAGTGGTTTAGCCTTTGAGCCATCTCCCTAGCCTTGAATGTATGCACTCATATTTGTGTGTGTGTGTGTTACAGTTCAAATGTGGAGGCCAGAAAAATACTTGCAGGAGTTGGTTCTCCCACCATGTAGATTCTGGGGATTGCAGTCATTAGACTTGGGGGGAAATGCTTTTAGTGAGCCATCTTCTCAGTCCTGTGTCCCACATGTACACACATACACATGCACACACACATATACATACATACAGACACTAAACGCTTTTACTAAGCCATCCTCTTAGTCCTATACACACACACACACACACACACACACACACACACACACACACACAAAGTGCCTTTAGTGAGCCATCTTCTCAGCCTTGTGTCCCCCCACATATACATGTATGCACGCACACACACACACACACACACACACACACACACACACACACACACACACAGAGAGAGAGGCATCTTTTCTATTACAACATTGTTTTCCATGACTGTGATTCCACATGTATTATGGATTAGCTTGAGCTTAGTTTTTTATGTAAAACTGAATCCTGAGTACCAAGTAACCAACATGCAGCATTACTTTTGGAATACAGCTTGTTTGTAAACTGGGTCTGTGTCTGTTGTAAGGTGGAGCGGGCTGCATCCCAGTGCCCGGCTCCTGCCCGCCCAGCTAGCTTAACCCCTGAAATAATCACACAGGAACTGTACTAATTAAATTACTGCCTGGCCCATTATATCTAGCTTCCTCTTGGCCAACTCTCACATCTTGATTCAACCTGTTTTTAATAATGTGTGTTCACCACGAGGCCGTGGCTTATCGGGAAAGATCCTATCCAGCGTCAGTCTCAGACAGGAGTTTCATGGCGTCTGCCACACTGCCTTCTTCCCAGCATTCCGTTCTGTCTACTCTGCCTACCTGATTTCTGCCCTATCTAAAGGCCAAGGCAGTTTTCTTTATTCACCAATGAAAGCAACACAAATACAGAAGAACCTCCTATACCATGTGTCCATTTAAAATTAGCATAATACTGGATGTCAAAGTTCCAAAGAGCTCCTGGAAGGATGCTTGGAATATTTTCTTAGATGAAACCATTGTCCAGAACATCCTCCACAGGTGATGACGATGTCCAGTAATAAATGGGGAGAGAGTGGCCCTGTGCTGAGTGTTTGGTCAAAAGTGAGACCCCAGACCTCTAACACCCCTATATCCAAAGAGTCTGGAATGTAATATTGAGTTGGAAGTGTCATCCCAGCCCTGGCCTGGGAACTGCCAAGCACTTGGACCCCAACTCCCAGACTGCCAAGTGTTGACCCCTCCCCAGGTAGGGTCAGGACCACTCCCACAGGGTAGTTAGGCTCACACTGGAAAAAGGAACATATGGTTTTGGGTTTTGCATGTGCTCTCCCTCTGTCTTCCCCCTGCCATGCTCCCAGCCACCCGAGAGCATTCATTAAACGTGGGCATTTTTGATTCAGTCAAATCTGGTTTGATTGGAGTTCTTTGTGCTGGTGGAGAGGCTCAGTTAGGAAATATTCTTAACACCAAGTTCTTAGTTTCATTTTCATCTAAGTCTATGAAATTGTGTTTGACTCCATGCCATTCTATGACCTTGTTGGAACCCATTCTTGGAATCTATTGAGCAGTCAGAAATTCCCCCAGATAGATATTGCCTTACTGGTTTGACCCCCGGGTCCTCTATAAGTTGAAGACACCAACTCTGCCCACAGGAAGGTTTCGGGTACCTTAGATAACTCTTCTTCACTGGTGCAATCTCTGCCTGCTAGCCATTGGTGTCTGGGTTAATGTGCTGTGAGAATTTTCCTGTATGTTTTTGCTTCCTTCTCTCCTGGTCTGAAGTCAGCTGTCTTCGTTTCCCTTAGGAATTGTCTTCCAAAAAGTCTGTGCCCTTAGCTCAGACCTAGAGAGCTTAGGCAATTCACAAAGGGAGGGAATTCCTTGGCTAGAGTGAGTCTCTGGGGGCTAAAGAAAGTCAGCCTACTGAGCTGGCTGAGCTCCCTGGGGTGCAAACAGGAAATGGCTTTATTTTCTCTTTCTATCTTCAGAGCCATTTAGTTGAATTTCCACTCTTGACTCTGTGACAGCTCAGGATAACCTTTACTCTCAGGCTCGGGAGCCTCAGAGGCATTTAGTGGAGAAAGTCAGCTTCCTTCTTTTCTGAGCTCCCCTCCCCCCACCCTTATTCTGCAGTGCATTCCAGAAGCAAGGAGAAGCCACCTCACCCTTGAGCCACTCTGCTCCTTCAGGGAACTCTGCTCCTGAGTTTCAATCCTCTTCTTACCTGAATGTGGAACTGAGGAGGAAGGACCAGGTGAGTCTTCCCTCGGTTGGTTCTGAGGAGATGCTCTTGGGGATGCCAACGGCTACCGGAGCAGGAGGCTGGGGCAGGATGACTGTAATGAGTTCAAGGCCAGTCTGGGCTATAGAGAGTTCAAGAAGTGCTTGGCTAGAATAAGGCCTTGTCTTGAAAAACAAAACAAACAACAAACAAAATAAGGAAACAAGAGGAAGGAAGTGGGAGGGGACCCCCCCACCTCTGTGGTCCTGGAGCTAGAGAGAGCTATACAGAGCTACTTGGCAGCCTTTAGAGAGAGAGCAGACTCAGAGAGGAAAGTCTGGCAGCTAGAGACCATGTTCAGGTTTGGTTATACAGGCAGATGTCTTCTTGAGTAAGGCACTGTAAACAATTTGAATTGTGAACTTTAGGCCACAAACTGCTTTGCCCCAGAGTTTCTTTCCTAAGTTATCCGTGACGGAGATTCCCAAGGAACCCAGGACCCAAACAGGTTATTTAAGTCAGGAGACAGAAGCTGGTTGACCCAACACTGCCCACCTCCAGGCCCCAATCGTGGCAGCATTGTGAAACCTGGGCAGGGAGGAGCACTGGTAAGGAGAGCCCATGCCCTTCACCAGCAAGCAGCACTCAGTGCCGGGCACTCGCATTTAATTTAGTTAATTTATCACATTATTTGGAGACAGGGTCTTATGTATCCCAGGCTGGCTTGGAACTCACTATGTAGCCAAAGATGACTTGAACTTCAGATCCTCCAGTTTCCACTCAAGCGTTAGGATTACAGGCTTGCACGACCACACCCAGTTTTATGTGGCCTTAGAGATTAGAGCCAGGGCACTGTGCATACTAGTCAAGCTATGCTTTTAGAAACAGGGTCCAGCCTGTAGTCCAGGCTATTCTGGGAACTCATGGCAATCTTCCTGTTTCAACTTCCTAAGAGCTGAGATTACAGGTATGATTTACCATGTCTAGCAATGACAATAGCTTGGACTCAGTCTTCCCACCATCCATCCATTTTAGGGTTGGCTATCCAGTCTGAGCCAGTAAGAAAACATCTGTACTTTTATCAGCACAAGGGGACAGGTGTGGCAAGACACGCCTGTAATCTCAGCACTCAGGATGCTGAGCTGGCTAATTTTACATCAATTTGGCATAGGCTAGATTCATTTGAGAGGAGGGAACCCCAGTTGAGAAAATGCCTCCACAAGACTGGGCTGTAGACCCAGATCAAAACAAAAGCCATCCTATCAAAGTTGGACAAGGCAAACCAACCGAAGGAAAAGATCCCCAAGAGAAGGTACAAGAATCAGAGGCCCGCTTGCTCATACATGCAGGAGTTCCATAAAGGTGCTGAACTGAAAGCTATAGCATATATGTGGTGGACCTGGTGCAGACTTGGGTAGGCCCTGTGCCTGCTGCTTCAGTCTCAACTGATCTAGAGAATCGTGTCCTCCGTCCCCTCTGGCTCTCACGCTCCTTCCACCTCCTCTTCTAAGGGGTTTCCTGAGCTCTGAGGGGAGGGATTTGATGGGGACATTCCACTTAGAGCTGTGTGTTCCAAGGTCTCTCTATGTGTGCAGTGTCTCTTGTGGTCTCTGTATGTGTTCCCATCTGCTTCAGGAGGAAGCTTCTCTGATGATGAATAAGGCACTGATCTATGAGCGTAGGGAAATATTATTAGGAGTCATTACATTGTTCCTTTTTCTTTTTTAGAGCAATAGTATTTGGTTTTATCCAAGGTCTCTGTGCTGTCTAGTCTCTGGTCTTGGTCACATAAACAGTGTCAGGTATGGGTTCCATCTCATAGAGTGGGCCTTAAGTCAAATCAGACTTGGTTGGTACTCTCATAAGCTTTACGCCACCATTGCCCTAGCAGGCAGGACAGCATTGTAGATAAAAAAAGAAAAAAGTTGTAGGTTTTGTGGCTGAGTTGGTGTTTATGTTTTACTTTTTGTAGCCTGCGGAGTACCTTTCTGTACCAAAGATGTTAGAACGTAGGGGTGAAGGCTCTGTACCAAAGATGTTAGAACGTAGGGGTGAAGGCTCTGTACCAAAGATGTTAGAACGTAGGGGTGAAGGCTCTGTACCAAAGATGTTAGAACGTAGGGGTGAAGGCTCTGTGTAGGCGCCAGCTCGGCCTCTTCGTGTCTAATGAGTTGTGTAGGTGTTGTCTTCAGCAATGGGGCTTTGCTGTCAGTCTGTGGAGAGCAACATGTTGTCTTGGCAACAGCCTGGCTTGTTTGGGAATTTCCATGAAACCTCTTCAGTCAATGGGTGTAATCCAGTCCTGGTACTGGAAGCTTCCCTAGGTGACAAGAGAGGAAGAGTTGGGACTCCATTTCCCTCATTATTTGGAGACTTCATTAGGATAGTCTTTATTTATTCTAGGACGTTTATACTACACTAGGTTTCCACACCACCCCTCAAATGCTCCTCAATTCTAGCTGTCTCTCCTTCATTCCCTCCCTGCCTGACCCTCTCATTCCTGTCACCACTGTCCTTGCCCCAGTCCACCCATAAAGTCTCTTCTATTTCCCCCTCCCAGGAGATCCATGGAACCCCGCCCCCCATCTCTTGTTATATACCTAACTTCTTTGGGTCTAGAGACTGTAGGTTATCATTTATTTAATGGCTAATATCCACATATAAGCAAATATGTTTATCTTTCTGGATCCAGATTACCTCACTCAGGATGCTTTTTTTCTAGTTCCATCCATTTCCCTGCAAATTTTCATGATATCATGTTTTTTAAATGGCTGAATAATACTCTATTGTGGAAATATACCACATTTTCTTTATCCATTCTTCTGTCTTCTCTATTTTTTCTTCTGCAACATCTAGGTTGTTTCTAGTTTCTGGCTGTTATGAACACAACAGCGATGAGCATGGTTGGGCAAGTGTCCTTGTGTAAGGGCAAAGCTTAGAAAACAGTTTTATAGCGTTTTCATGGTAACAGAGCAAAGAAAGTTATAAATCAAGGCATTGAAAAAATACGTTAGTGGGAAAACCAGAGAGATGGGTTACTGCACAATGGGGGGATGCCAACTACGGGCCTTGGGTGCTCTCGGATGGCATTCTTAGCCCTTGCATTGGTGTGGGTAGGGTTGTGTGGCGTTAAGACATTCCGAAGGTTTTTCTATGTTTCTCAGGATGTTAGGTCTGATACAGAGGTGTGCAGGAATGGCTCTCTGTGGGACTAAAGGTAGCCTAAGAGAAATGGTGATTAAACGCCCAGACCGGTAACATTCCAAAGTCTACACAGTCATTACAGTTTTAATTGGTCTCTGTAGCTTCTTTTCAGAAATCCTCATTTGCGAGGCTTGGTCCACCTTTCCCAGCTGGCTTCAGTTATCCTCACTGTGGAGTCGCTTACACCAGCATGCCTGCCCTTACCCTTCACAGAGAAAACAAAAAGAATTTTAAAATGTCCATGATCCTAAAATCCGAGAGTAGTTTAAAACCTATTTCATAACAGCCTTGACAACATCCACTCCTTTCATAGCAATTCATGGCATTTAGACTTCAACCAAGCCATGAATCTTTTATTACATTTTGTTTATTTATTTGGCTGGTACATGTGCGCTACAGTGCGCATCTGGAGGTTGAGGACAACTTACAGAAATCAGTTCTCTCCTGGAAGCATGTGAGTCCCAGAGATTGAATTCAGGTTGTTGGGCTTCACAGTTCCTCACTGGGCCATCGAAGTGGTCTCACGTTAACCAATTTTACTTAGAGAGTTTGGGACAGGACGTTAAATATGGGTCATTATGGAAACTTTGCATCAAATAGGTGATGGATTTGAGATGTTGTGCTTAAGTGAAATCAAAGGACCCGCACGTCTTCTCACCTGACTTGGTCATGCTCCTTTGCTGAGAGAATAAATATGTCAAGTTGTCTATACCCTAGTGTGGTGTGACATTTCGACCTGCTATTGCTTCTGAATAAAGGTTTCTGTACCTCAGAATCTTTTGGCAGGAAATCAATGGCATGCTCAAATTAGGAAAATTTGTGGAGAATTTAATGACTTAACAGTCTAGAAAGTTGGAGTCTGGGAGTCAAGAGACCATAGAAATAGTGCAACTACCACACGGCCATTATGGGAACAAGGAAGGAGAAGCTGCCTGGAAAGAACCACACCGTCCAAATCTTAGGCTGAGCTATAGCTTACTCAAAGGAACCTTGTCCAGGGGGAGCTGAGAGAATAAATACCCAGGCCTGTTCACCCACTCGGTGGCCACAGGCCAGGAGAGGTTTTCAGTTGTTTACTCTAATCAGCCATGTGTGTGTATGTGTGTGCGTGCACGTGTGTGAGTGTGTGTTTGTGTGTATATGAGTGTACGTGTGTGTGTGTGAAAGAGAGTGTGTGTGTTGACTGAGGTTTCTGTCTTGCCCAGTTCCCACAGTCATTAAGTCCCAAAGAAATCATACAAAGGTCTACATTGATTATGCTCTGATTGGCCTAGTAGCTCAAGCTTCTTATTAACTCTTATAACTTATATTAGCCCATAATACTTGCCTGTATTAGCCACGTGGCTTGGTACCTTTTTTGGCGAGGCAGTCACATCTTGCTTGCTCTGTGTCTGGCTTCCTCTGTGTCTGGGTGATGACTGTAGAATGAAATTTCCCTCTTCTCAGAATTCTCATTGTCTCACCTCTACTTCCTGCCCAGCTACTGGCCAATCAGTGTTTATTTAAAATATAAGTGACAGGGTACAGACCATTGTCCCACAGCAAATGTGTGTGTGTAGGGAAGAGAAAGATCATTTGTCAGGGGATAAGCATCTTCTCATTTTCAATAAGCACATCAGACCGCTGAGTCCACAGTCTCTCAGATACCAGAGGAATGCTTAGCCAAAGACATAAAAAAAAGTGTACAATTGCACTTTTAATGCTGGAAGACTATTTTATCTCAAAGTATTCTTAATCTATTAACAGGAGCAAAACTATAATCACATAAAAGCCATGTTACCATAGTGTGAGTCAATTCTCATGTGACCTGAGTGTGTGTGTGTGTGTGTGTGTGTGTATGTGTGTAAGTGTGTGTGAGCTGAGGCCCTCTTACACCCAGGATCAGGGGTTCTAAGGCTCTTGGCATTTGTGATGAACTTGGACTAACAGCTGACCTCCAGGGATTTTGTAAAACGGGATAACTGCGGATACAGGCTGAGTTAGGTGCAGGGCTGTGACAGATGCAGAGAGACACTCAGGATACATTCCTAGATGAACAAGGACTTAGAAAATGTAGAAGTGGAAAATGAGGAGATAATGTTGAGTTAATGGGTATTGATGGTAAAAACAGACATATGCACATAGACACACAGACACACACACACACAGACACACACACAGAGGCACATTTTCAGACAAGGTCTCTCTGTGTAGCCCTGGCTGTCCTGAACTCATAGAGATCCTCCTGCCTCCCAAGTGTTGGGACTAAAGCTGTGCATCACCATGCCAAGTGAGAGCATATATATTTAACAATACATTGGTATTCCAGCATGTTTAATTCCAATTTCCAATCCTAGGAAACAGTGAGGCCTGGGCATAGAACAGCAGGGCGGGGGGCAGGGAGTAGTAGTGGGGATCAAGGCTTTGTACAGAGTAAGTATGGTAATACCATGGAAAAATGAAACTTGTTATCTCTATCTCACAATGGAATGTAAAAAATGTTTCAGATATTAGCAGACCGTAGGAAGTTGAATGTGAAGTGTTCCAGGTTTATGTATTTGAACATTAGATCCACAGTTGTTTTGGAAGGTTACTGAACCTGTAGAGGGGTAAGGTAGCTAGAGGAAGTGGGTCAGTGGTGGGTGGGCCTTGAGGCTTATAGCCTGGCCCCACTTCCTGCTCTCTCAGGCTTGCTAATCTGTGGGGGTGGAAGCAAGCAACCCTGGGCTACTGTTGGAATAGTTGCTGCTGCTTCTGCCGAGTGTCCTCCCTACCAGGATGGGCAGCACACTCACCCTGCTTCCCTTAAGCTGCTCACATCAGAAGAGATGTAACTGATACAGTCACACGCTCTTTGTTTTCATTTTGCTGATAGAAAGCGAAGTTATGTTTAACAGAAGCACAGATTTGATATACGGCACGTGCCATAAGCCAGGAATGGGAGCACACACCTTCGATTTCAGCACTCAGAGGCAGAGGGAAGCAGATATCTGAGTTTGTGGCCAGCCTGGTCTACAAATGAGTTCCAGGACAGCAAGAGTTACATAGAGAGAACTTGTCTCAACAAAACAAAACAAAAAACTAAACAAAACATGTATGAGAACGTTGTATATGGGAAACCATCTTCCTAGTATTTGCTTTCCAGTGGAACAATTGTAAAATGATCAAGCTTGTGAAATTAGAACTCTCATACACAGCTGTAATGATTAGCTATGAAACCATCCACCTCCCATCAGGTACTCTTAAGTATAAGGTGAATAGTTTACAGCCTAGTTAGAAAAATATACAGAAGCCAGCAATAAAAGCAAAAGAAAGATGTAACAAAAGGCGCTGTCATTCTGGCTGCCAGGGTATCAGGAGGTCAGAGAGATCTGTGTGTGCTGCCAGATTCTTGGGAACATTGAGAAGGCACCAACTGGGTTAAGAAGGAGGCAGAGACTCTGAAGCATGCACACAAGGGAGTCTCATATTTGTAGGGTAGATGGTAGTTGTGTAGAAAAGAGGTGAGACTCAGCCACAATGGGGGCATCAGATGGCAAATAAATAAATAAATAAATAATAAAATTTTAAAAAATCCTCAAGCACGGAACCGAATAGAAGACCCGGATATCAATCCACACCTCTTCGAACACCTAATATTTGATAAAGAAGCAAAAAATATCAAATGGAAAAAAGAAAGCATATTCAACAAGTGGTGCTGGCATAACTGGATATCAACATGTAGACAAATGAAAGTAGACCCCTATCTATCACCATGTACAAAACTC
>PVIU01017239.1:0-42532 GCA_004026605.1 Ondatra zibethicus
GTCTGACGCACCTACGCGAGCCGTCTGCGCATGAGCAGCGCGGCCTTTAAAAGTCAGAGGCGCCATTCCAGCGCCCCTCTTTCTCCTCCCCCCTCCTCACGTTTCCTCGGGCCCGTGAGCACACCCCTCTAATAAATCTTCTTGCGTGGGTTCGTTCGTGTCTCGTGTCTTTCCACACGCGCCAAAAAAAACCACAACAGGGATGACCCACCCTAAGTGTCCACAGAGCCATCTCCATGGACTGAAACCTCAGAATGAATGAAAAGGAGCAAGTATGGAGCGCACCAACACTCATGGCCCGCTGTTCCCTGACCACGTGATCAGCCAGTCCATGTTTCTGCCACTGTGACTCTTCTGCGTGGCGGACTGCTGCACAATAAACCCTTCTTCAAGCTGCTTTGTCAAGTATTTTGTTACAGCGACAAGGAAAGCAATTTATGCAATAACTAATTGGCTTTCTTGCGCCCCCCGCCCCCTGCCCCTGTTTCTCTCCCCACCCATACTAAGTTTCTCCACTGATGCCCTAAGCCAAATTAAACCCAACTGGAAAAGTACAGCAACAAGTATATGGAGCAAAGCTACTCCTGGGCAGGCTCTCAGCTCCCAGAGATCGAAGCCAGAGAAGTTACTCACCCAGACCAGGGCAGAAAAGTTTTATAGATTGTAGTCGAGTGGGGGATGATGTGTCTGCTGCAGGCTGGATTTGTGGCCAAGTCTGGTCAAAAGGTGAGCATTTAGCAGGGACTTGGACGGCTGGCAGCATCATGGGAGGAAGCTGCAATAGTACCCAAGAAAGAGGAACTGGGCTTTCAAAGCTTTTCATTTGTTCAGAGACTCTCTGTGTGGGTGGAATTTGGAGAGAGAGCCAAAAGTGGGGCTTCCAGGACCATGAAGGGCTGAGCAGAGGCTCCTACCAAACAATAACCTCAAATTCAAGGCTAGCTTGGGCTACATAGCTGAGAACTCTATCCTGATCCTTGGGCCAAGAGAGAGACTCTGGCCTGGCGGGGTTTCGCCATCCCCTGTGACACACTTCCTCCAACAGGGCCACGTTTCCAAAATCCTTCTAATCCCTCTAAATAGTGCCATTCCCTCTTGACTAAGCACTCAAATTCTTATTCAAACCACCACAGATAATGACCAGTAAGTAATACTTCAATATTTATATTTACTATTATAATTTTAAGATTGTAATGAAATGTCCACCTATTTTCTATTTGTTTCATTTAGTCATTCACTCAGCCATTCAACATCTTTTCAAGATTTTTTTCTCAAAGATCTGCTTATGAAATGTGCTCAAACATACCAAAAAGTTGAAAGAATTAGACCCTACACCTAGGTTCTACCATTGGTATATATTTAAAAAAGCATATTTTTAGATTAAATAATGATGTAGTAAGGTTTACTCTTTTAAGGCAGGTATATAATTATAATCCCAGAACTCAGGAGGCTGATGCTCTTGGCCATGAGACCAGAGGTCTTTGGTATACAGAGTACCATGATGGATTGTAAATACTTCGAGAGTTATGCATCAGGAAAGGAGCCAGGCTCCAAATGCAGACTTCCACATGGTACTATCTGTGTGAGAGAGCACAGGGAAGGAAGACAGAGCAGTGATTGCCAGGGGTGGGAAAGGAGGTCAGGTGCAAAGGGTGTGGGAGAATGCTTTAGGTTCAGTAAACTATTCTGCCTTGATTGTGGCAGTGAATACTAAACTATACATAGAACTGCAGGCTAAGGGCTTGTTGGAGCTCAGTGGCCGAGCATTCTACTGTTCACTCTAGAAAAGCGAAAACTCTTGTACTGGCGCAGGCAAGACCCTTGGTTCCACCCCCAAGCACCACACACGTACACATGCTCGCACACCACACACACACACAAGCATGCGCACACATACACTCACACATGTGAATGTCCAAATAAAAATATGAATACACATGTGCCTTAGGGTAAACCAATTTTTTAAAAACATGTATTTATTTTATGTGTGTGTGTGCACATGCCATGATTCACATGTGTAGATCAGAGAACAACTTTGGGTTTCAGGACACGAACTCAGGTTGTCAAGCTTGGTGGCAAATGCTTTTGCCTACTGAGACATCTCATTGGCCCAATCTTTTTTGTTTGTTTGTTTGTTTGTTTTTTGGTTTTTCGAGACAGGGTTTCTCTGTAGCTTTGGAGCCTGTCCTGGAGCTAGCTCGAACTCACAGAGATCCACCTGCCTCTGCCTCCCGAGTGCTGGGATTAAAGGTGTGCGCCACCACCGCCCGGCGGCCCAATCTTTAAAAAGATAGATTTATTGATTTTCATTAATTATGTTCATGAATGTTTTGATTGCATGTGTGTATACCACATGGGTGTCTGGTTCCTGTAGAGATCAGACAAAGGTCTTGACTCCCTTAGAACTAGAGTTGCAGAAGGTTGTGAGCCACCATGTGGATGCTGAGAACTGTACCCAGGTCCTCTGGAAGAACAAATGCTCTTAACCACTGAGCCATCTCTCTAGACTCCACCTCCCCGTTTTAGTCAAAGTCTTGCTATGTTACTCAGGATAAACTCAAACTCTCATGGCCAGCTCTTCCCTTGGTTGGGCAGATCCCATCCACTTTTCAACCCACCAATAGCTAAAGGACAGCCAACTGAGTCTACTTTTTGGCAGTTGTGAATAAAGCCACTGATATATTTGAACACATTGTTTAAAAAATATGAACAGCAGTTTTTGTTTCTCTAGGATGAATAGCAAGGGGTAGGAAAATTGACTGAGTTTTGCCAGACATTTGACTGTATGAGAGGCCCCCAGATCTCTGAATCAGTCTACATTCCTGTTAGTAGCACAATTAAAGGTTAAGCTATTCCAGTATTTCAACAAATTTGTATTATATTTCTTTATTGTGTGTGTTTATATGTGTGCATGTGTGTGCAATGGCACCTGCGTGGGCATCAGAAAACAAAATTCTCAGAGTTGGTTGGAAGCATGTAATTGTCCTGGCCAGCGGGATGCGAATCAGGATTCCCTGATAAACCTGGAGAGAGGAATGGAGGGGCAAGAGATAGGAGAAACAACAACAATCAAGCTGCCAGCTTTATTATTCCTCAGGAGCTGTTATATAGCAAAAGGGCAGGGGGGAGGGTAGGATTCTGGAAAGTCTGGTCTGCTGGAATTCAGGTCTGGGAGCTTCTCTGGCTGAAAGAGATATTAACTAACAAAGGAAATGCTAATTGCTTCTAAAGCCTGGGGCCTGCAGGTCTTGCAGGAAGATAAGATACTGGGTTAATTTCCTAGGTCTGGAACTAGCCCCGCAGAGGTGACAGAGGTGAATATTTTACTTAACTTGTGGACTTAAGATAGCTATAAACAAAATACATGTAATTTGCTTTTTTACAGGGCTTTACAATTAAGAGCCTACCTTGAGTATCAGAAGAGATTTTGAACTTTGGACTTAAAAATAGTATTGAGACTGAAAGACCATGTGACTTTTGAAGTCAGACTACAATTCTGGTCAAGATATTATCTATCCCCTTCATTCGTATCCTGATTCTGATTATAATGTTGTTCCTATTGCTTGAGGGTATAAATTAACTTCAAGAGATGATTGCTTCTACTGCCAGACACGTTTTTCCTATTGAACAATTGCCCTCCATTTACACAAGAATAACTTATGTCTGTGCTTTTAAATGTATTTTGTATACAAATAAGTGTATATAAATACAAACATTTTAAGAATTTTAAAGATTTTTAACCACTACATGCTCTTTAAAAACAAGCAATGGATGAAAAGCTTTTTCAAGTCCTTAGTTTAGCCAGACATATTTTAAAAAACAAACAAACAACAAAAAAACTAGTATCCATCTCAGACTATAGGGCTTCTGTCATGTCTTCTAAGGCAAGCCGCTGCTATCCTCACACCTTCGACTGTGCCAGGCCAGAAGCACTTGTTAGATGTTCATGCTCCTTCACAAAAGGAGGAGATGAACGGGCCATCCCAGACAATTTCACATAGACAAAGGAAGGTCTATCTATATGGCTATAAAAAAGCCCTCAGGCATACTGAGCAAAGACTTTTCAGAATGACTGCTTCTGGATAGTCCAGAAGTAACCCCTTACCAATTCTCTCTAAGTAAACCCAGTAAACTCACTGGTTTCTCCAGGGTGAGCATTAATGAAATCAAACTTTGATTAGTCATTGGGACCTTATGAGGAGGGACTAATCTAGTCTCCCCTTCCCTTAGGGTGAAAATTCTCACAACAGACAGAAAGTCATTTGTTAATGCTATTAGGTCTCATGGTATTAGGAAATAAAAGAAAATAATAGAAGGGTATAAAGATGAAAATTGTTTTAATAAAGAAAGATGCATACATACTGTGCTGGATAGTTTTACATCAACTTGACAGAAGCTAGAGGCATCTGAGAGGAGGGACCCTAAATTAAGAAAATGCCTCCAGGGGCTGGAGAGATGGCTCAGTGGTTAAGAGCACTGGCTGCTCTTCCAGAGGTCCTGAGTTCAATTCCCAGCAACCACATGGTGGCTCACAACCATCTGTAATGAGATCCGGTGCCTGGTGCACTCTTCTGGCATGCCGGCATACATGGAGACAGAATGTTGTATACATAATAAATAAATAAATCTTTAAAAAAAAAAAAAAAAGAAAATGCCTCCACAGATCAGGTTGAAGGTGAGCCTATAAGACATTTTTTTTTTAAAATTAGGGATTAATAGGGGAGGGCCCAGCCCATTGTGAACTGTCTTTGGGCTGGTGGTCCTGGATTATATCCCTGGGAGGCCTGATCTTTTTCTTTCCTTTCTTTTTTTAAGGGAAATGGAGGAGGGAGTGGATCTGGGGGAGAGGAATTGTGGGGAGGGGCTAAAAAGGAGTAGAATGATGGGAAACTGCAGTCAAATGTAATGTATGAGGGATTTTTTTTTTAATTAATAAAATGGAAGAAAGAAAGGAAGGTAGGAAGGAAAGAAAAAGAGAGAGAAAGAGAAAGAAAGAAAGAAAGAAAGAAAGAAAGAAAGAAAGAAAGAAAGAAAGATAAAAGATAAGATCTTTGTTGACTTCAGCACTACAGTGTCTGTCCATAGCTGGAGAAACATAGGCCTATCTTCTTAAGTACTGAGACCCAATCTAAAACCTGTGTCTACCAGCTATGGGACACCGAAGAGCACGTCCCCTTGCACCCTAAGCACCCATGTTACCTGGTTAAAGGTTTGGGAAATTATTCAGGATATCCAAGTGGGTGCATAGGACTTTGTGAGACAATCCTATAAAAGCATTCCAGCAGGAATCTCTTTTAAATTGCTGATTAGATGCTGACTTTAACTGACTTCTCTCATGAAGGTGCTTATTCCCTGTTGGAGTCTGATGTAACGAACAGTTGATTACAGTTACCTTATACTTCTAGAGGACTCTTATCCATGGTCCAGCCAGTCAAACAATTACATTTTATCTTACTAAACAAAATGTAGGTTAATTGTGTTAAAATTTTTTGCTCAGTAACTGTGTATCTTAGTGTTCCCCACAAGGTTATAATAGAGGAGACTCAATGGCCAATTCTGAACTTATGCTGGTCAACAAATAATACCTCTCCATTAAACCAATGGGTTTACATCTTGTAATGGACAGCAGTGACCAAAGTCATCCATCTCAGTAACACCTATGACCAAGCCCACCGAGGTCCTTTAGATGTTTTCCTTTCCTGTCCTTTTCCTACCCCCAAATATTTTCTTAACTACACTTTCAGTAAGAATTATAATAAGAATTATAATAATACTAACCATCTCATTTTTGTACGTCACAGATGCCACCTCCCTCATATAGCACACTCCAAGAATATGTATTATTACCAAATGACTTCTTATGTTCTGGATCTTAGCATCTGTGGCTCCTTAGATGGACCCTCTGAGGCACTCTTAACTGCTGCCCTTTCTGCGTCACCCCTACTGACAGCTCAAAGCAGTGAAGAGCGATCTGCACCCTGAAACCACTACCAGCAGCTCAGGTGACCTGTGAAAGGGACCAATGAGCCATCCAACGCATCCCTCTTCTTGTCACTCTGGGCATATTTTTTAGGACTTACCCTGAAACTGCTGGACTAAGAGCACCTTTGCACCCGTTAACCTCTCGGTCTAGACAGCTCTCAGAAAATGCTAAAGAATTTCAGAACAGCTCAATATCCTTTAGGATCAACTTGACTCTTTGACAGATGCAGCAGCCCAAATCAAAGAGGACACCCATCCCGCCATCCTTTATCTGTCTCCAGGGTCTGGAATGAAAGGTTAATGACCTGGAAGCCTCAGGTGAACTGAAACTCAGGACAGGGTTTGATAAAAAGTGCAGGCAGCTAGGAGTTGGGAAACTCTCCATAAGGTCAGCCTCCTTCCGTGTTTGCAGCTCGGGGACTGAAGAGAAACAGATCTACAGGTGCAATCCTTCCCCACTCTCCCACCCCACCCTCCCACCCCATCACAGACCCTCCCTTCTCCTTAACTATACCTCAGAACAGGCATGTCCTCATTTTCACTCATTATATACCTATTCATTTAGATGTATTCCAGCATTAATACGAAAACATATTTAGCTTAATATAAAAATTTATATTTAGCATATTTTGAAGAAATCATTTAAATTGTATGTTACTCGTCATATAAGCAAGTTAAAATTTATATAAGTATATATATTTAGAATCTGTTTTATAAGACAACCCTTATCATTAAATTTTATAGCTCAATAAAATCTTATGACTCTAATAAATGTTTTATATAAGCAATTAGCATTTTAAGTTTTATGAAACATTTAATATACCCAAGTATATCATTTCAATAGGTTTGAGATGTTTAGAGAACCAAAATTTATAAAGTAGTATGCATTTATCAGGCCTTGATCACAATATTTAAATTTGTGACTCTACACATGTATTTTAATTGGGTATGCCAAAATAATTTTAGTACATAGTAAAAATGATTTTTAAAAAATAGAGAACTGAAGTGGCCATGGCTTGTTAAAAAAGACACAGTTCGTCTCTTTGACACAAACAACATAAGAAAACAACCAAAAACATTCTTAAATAATTATAACAAGCATGACACAATTAGATGAGATTCAATGCACCCAGTTTAGAGGAAAAAGTAGAAAATTTATTTCTTTAAGATGTGAGAAAGGCCGGGCGGTGTTGGCACACGCCTTTAATCCCAGCACTCGGGAGGCAGAGGCAGAGGCAGGTGGATCTTTGTGAGTTCGAGACCAGCCTGGTCTACAAGAGCTAGTTCCAGGACAGGCTCCAAGAACTACAGAGAAACCCTGTCTCGAAAAACCAAAAAAAAAAAAAAAAAAAAAAAAAGATGTGAGAAAAGCTTCATAACACAGAAGAGCAAAGGGTGAGCTATGCCTTATAGACTTAAGACACTTGAGGACCTCCTCATAGTTGAGGGGGGTCATGTTTTATTGTGTTCCAGGCTGATTTCCAGGAGGTAAGACATTAGCTTGGGATGTGTAGATGCTATTGAACTTGGAGGTCACTGTTTGTGCCCTAACTCATGCTGGGCCACCTCTTCCTCAATAAGCCCAACTGAAAGAGCCAAATTAAAGGTAGAGAGCAGAAAAAGGAGATTTATTTAGTGAGGCCACATGGGAAGAGAGACAAAGAGGTCCAGGGGACCCCTCAGGTTCGTCTTCAGAGGTCCAAGGATACGCATATCTAAACAGTCTCTGTCACGCCCATCATCAGCTCATAGTTACCTGGGTTTCAGTCTCATCGTGTAAGGTGATTGGATAAGTTGTTGGAATGGTGTGAGATCTCTTTTAGGGAGACAAGGTGCCCCCAGCCCTGACTGGTGCTTTTTCCTTCTTCCAGCATGGGACTCTTAGGAAATTCACATTTTGGGGGAGGGTCCAATTATGCTGGCAAGTCTTATCTCAATTTGAAACACAAACTAGAGTTACCTAAAAAAGAGGGAAACTTGTTTGAGAAAATGTCTCCGTAAGATCCAACTGTAAAGCATTTTCTGAATCTGCGCTTGATATGGAAGGGCCCAGTCCACTGTGGGTGGTGCCATCCCTGCACTAGTGATCCTGGGTTAGCAAGCCATGATGAGCAAGCCAGTGAGCAGCATCCTTCCATGGCCTCTGCATCAGTTCTTGCCTCCAGGCTCCTGCCCTGTTTGACTTCTAGTCCTGACTTCCTTCAATGATGGACTATAGTATGGATGTGTAAGCCAAATAAACCCTTTCCTCCCCAACTGCTTTGTGGTCATGGTGTTTCATCACAACAAGAGTAACCCTAGTTAACACACCAATATTTCAGTGGTCTGGTAGTCTGAAAGACTCGAGTGTCTCTTTAGAATAGTTTTGGTATGTGATAATTACAGACTAACTTGCCAGTATTTGGAAAAACTGCCAGACCAGTTACACGGGGAATCAGGTTTTATGAAGATATTCCCCTCCAGAAAAGCCACGTGTTACTACATATGACCCATGAGCAAAGTCTGGGAAATGTCTATTCCTGGTGTTAGTGGGTTTCTACACTTTGCTCTAAGCCTGAGAGTTTAAAAAGCTGCTCAAGAAAAACTATAAGATAAAGGGGACAAAGGGTTGAGGACAGAGGAGACAAGTGGGAGCTATTTTAGAGTTTATCTTTAGTTTCAATACAAACTCTAAACAAACTTTTAAATTAATTTTTAATTTTAGCATCTAATTTAACTTATATACAGTTTTTAGAGCTTTTTATTATCACCAATTACCAATTTGTTGGTTTTTATCGATCATTTTACATTTTAATTAAAGCAAGCTGCCTATTTGTGATTTTTTAAAAAAGAAAAGAAGAAAATAAAAAAGGAAAAGAAAAAAATTATTGCCTAGAACTTTGTGAAAGCCCACAAGACAAACCCTTTTGGAGGCAGTAAATATTCAGGTTATCTTCAGATATTCCCATTTTTCCAAATACTGGCAAGTTAGTCTGTAATTATCACATACCAAGCCAACTAGAATAGAATACCAGGTGGCAATTTATCTTCAGACATTTTTTTCTTTATGGAAACCTTGTGTGTGTGTGTGTGTGTGTGTGTGTGTGTGTGTGTGTGTGTGTGTGTGTGTGTGTCTGCATGCACACGTGTGTATTTTCTCCTATCTGTGCTATCCAGGCAATATGTGTTTGAGGTCACTTTGGTGTAATTTTCTCAACTTTCACCCTGAGACCATCTTCTCCCCCTGGGCCTCTGGATTATCTTGCACATTTATGCAAACATGGGGGCACTCAAGTGTAATCAGAGACTGAGCTTTCATTTCTCAGCCACCCAGACCTGAATAATCAAACAAAAACTATATTAGTTACAACACTGTTTGGCCAATGGCTCAGGCATATTCCTAGCTAGCTCTTACACCTTAAATCAACCCATTGATATTATTTTATGTTTTACTATGAAGCTCATGGTTTGTTACCTCACATCTTGGGCAGCTATATGGCGTCTGCCTGACTCCCCCCTTCTTTCTCCCTACATTCAGTTTAGTTTTCCTGCCATGGGCCAAAGCAATTTCTTTATTAATCAATGGTAATAAAACGTATTCATGATATACAGAAGGGAATCCCACCTCACTCAAGACACTGGGTGATGAATCTCTCATATGTGTCTTCCTGGGCAAGACAATAAGGTCCCTTCTGATCCAGGAACCAGGGTTGGGTTTCCTTATGAGGCTATTATTGTATGTTACAGGGTGTTCCCTATGATGCCTCCAAGCTTGGGCAGGAGAGAACAAGGACATCTTGTCTTCAGTTGTCTATTATGAGATGCTCATTAAATCCCTAAGCAAAGGCCCTAGCAAGATCCTGGGAGAAGCAGCAGGGAAAAAATGTAGAATTTACCATTTGAGAAGGAACATCAAGAGACAAAGGCCAAATGATATTAAATCAGAGTATTCTAAAGATAACAAAAACCAAGACAAACAAAACAGAAAACAAAATGCCTTCAAAGTCCCAAAAGTGAACAAAATCCAAATGCCTTTAGAGTTTCCACAGCAAGCAATCAAACAAAACTGAACAAAATGTCTAGACCAAAATGCTTTCAATGCAAATAAACTAGATACCTTAAACCAAAAACTATAAAAGCAGACCAAAAATGAAATCTACCAAACTAGCATCCTTAATTAACCATCTCAGAATAAACAAATGGACTGTCAGCCAAACCAAGGGAGGTCCGGAGCCCTGGAAAGGACTTATCAACAGTCTGCCAAAGGAAATAACACCAGATGGGCCTGGAATCAATGGGTCCATGCAGGTGATTCCACATTGTAGCATTCTCAGGCCCCAAGTTGGGTGACATAATTGTTAGTGCAAAACACTGTAGCTCACATCTTAAAGGGAAGAAGGGATAGTTTATTCTGGAGACTTTTTGAGTAATCATGGCCCAGGAACACAGATTTAGGTACCTCTAATTCCTCCATGCTTCCACATGGAAGCAGTTTTATAGTTTTTACAGAACAAAGAAAATCATAAATCAAGGTAAGTTAAAATACATTGGTGGTTATATCAGACAGACAGGTACAAGATGGAAGAAGTTTTTTTATAGGCCCAAGATGGTGTCTTAGAGTTTCTATTGCCATGACAAAACACCATGACCAAAAGCAACTTGGGAAGGAAAGGGTTTATTTGACTTACACATCCTGAATCATAATCCACTAAGGGAAGCCAAGCCTGGAACTCAAACTAGGGAGGAACATGGAGGCAAGATCTGATGCAGAGGCCATAGAGGATTGTTGCTTATTGGCTTGCTCCTCATGGCTTACTCAGCTTGCTTTCTAGTAAAACCCAGAACCACAAGCTCAAGGGTAGTATCACTCATAATGGGTTGGGCCCTCCCTCCATCAATAACTGTGGTGGTTTGAAAGAAAATGGCCCCCAAATAGAGTGGCACTATTAGGAAGTGTGGTTTTGTTGGTACGGTATGTTTGTAGGTATGTTCTTATTGGAAGAAGTGTGTCACTATGGAAGCTTTGATGGTTCACATATACTCAAGACATGCCCAGTGACACAATCCACTTTCTGTTGCATTCTGATCAAGATGTTGTCAGCAACATGTCTGCCTATACACTGCCATGCTCCCACCGTGATAAAAATGGACTGAATCTCTGAACTGTAAGACAGCCACCCCAGTTAAATGTTTCCTTTTATAGGAATCTCCCTGGTCATGGTGTCTCTTCACAGTAATAAGAACCCTAACCAGGAAAATCACTCTTCAAGAAAATGCCCCACAGGCTTACCTCAGCCTGATCTTATGGAGACGATTTATCAAATGACATATTTTCCTCTTCAATAACTATAGTTTTGTGAGGGCTATAGTTATGTTTCTAAGTTTTAATATTGTGCTTAAGAGAGCTATGAAACAAAAATGCCTCTACCCACTTTCCCAAGGACAAATAACTTCTTGGAATGTTGTGGGCTGTTGTTCACTTAAGATAGTAAGTCACGTGTTTTCACTTCCTTAAGCAAGCTTTTTTTAAAATCTACTAGTCACAGGATGTTGGTTCTGACATAGAAGTGGGCAAGGAATGGCTTTCTAGGGCCTAAAACCAGGCCTAGATATGGTAATTAACCTCTGGACTTAAAACATCCCAGCTTCTCCAGATCATTGGAATTTTCATCAGTCAACCCATCCTTGAAGGCAGGGCCTCTTTCCAGGAACTCTTGTTCACATGAGTGATGCATAGGGAGTTCAAATATGTTTTTACAGTGCGTAGAGTTTTTTTTATGAGAGTTCCACAATATTATAAGTTGACCTCTGGGAATATTAAATCCATACTGAGGCCTAAAGAGTGATTCAATATTATTTTAATGTTCTTATTTGGAAATGCATCTACAGTCAAGAGATGGTGCCTGTATAAACTGATAACATGCTGCTCCGTGGTTAAGAGGAAGGTTTTTTATTGTAGGTAAGAGAGAGAACAGCCAGAGGCATCTAGAAGAGTCCAGAGTAGAGGGAGAAAGAAGGAGACTGGACATGACCAGAAGAGTAGAGCAGCGGAGAGTGAGAGTGTGCATGTGTGTGTATGTGTGTGCAAGAGAGAGAGAGAGAGACAGAGACAGAGAGAGAGAGAGAGCACATCCACATCTCTCTCTGCATGTGTAATGTAATTCTGGGTATAAAACACAGGGCTTCACACATGCCAGACTAGCCGTTCATTAATTCAACTACACTCCAGTTCATGAATTTGACTTTGTACTCTGTCACACGTTTGGAGGGAAAACAGATTCAACTGCACAATGCAAATTCCCCCTCAGGCTCTAACTCCCTCAAAACCCCTCAAAAGTTCCTTATTTTTACATATTTTATTTTGAAGAGTGCTTGTACCCGAGTAAGCACTGCCTGAGTCAGGTACAAAGCATTTCCGTCTCCTAAGAGCTCCTCTTTCTCCTCTTCCAGTGAAGCCTGGCCCGCTCTGTCAATACCCAGGTGGCCCCATCTCATCTCACACTGTAGATGAGTTTTACCCCATGTGGAATTTCCCATAAATGAAAACAGATGATAGGCACTATTTTTGTGACCAGCTGATTTCACTCCTGACTACATAGAAAATGGATAGACAGTTGTGTGTGAAACTCTGCTGTGACAATCTTCATTTTAGAACATAAATATTCAGAATGAAGTGTTAGAGAGAGTTCAGGGGGTGTGTGTGTGTATGAGAGAAAGAGAGAGAGAGAGAGAGAGAGAGAGAGAGAGAGAGAGAGAGGTGGAAGGATGGAGGGGGGAAAGGGAAAGGGAGAGAGAGGGGGCAGGAAAGGGAGAGGCAGATTGACTGGCCTGGGTCAAAATAGAAATATTTTCTCATGTAGCCCAGGCTGGCCTCAAACTCCTTAGGTAGCCAAAGACAGCCTTGACTCCTGATCCTCTACCTCTGGAATGCTGTATGCCGTCCTAGGAATTAAACTCAGGGCTTTGTGCATGTTAGGCAAACACTCTAGCAACTGAGCTATATCCCAGCCCTGAAAACATGTCTCTTACTGTGGATTATAAACAAAACGGTTTACAAGCAACCGATTGAGCTGGGGTTGCAGTTCCGGTGTTCAGGGCCTGGATTCGGCCCCTTGCACCACCACAGCACAAAGAACAGGAAGTCTTTCCCCTTCCTTCTTGTTTTTCATCTGGATTCCTGTTGAAAGCACAAAGGTCCTTGCATCCAAGATCTCCAAGGAAACTAGGAATATTAAGCACACAGGATTGCCCTCTCAAAGGAAAGGAAATAAAAGCCTGTTTTTCCACCCAGAAAGCTGGAGGTTGGAGGAGGTTAATAGCCTGGTGATCTCAGTTATCTGTTGGGTTAGGCCTTATCAAACTTCCACAACCAGGACCGGAGGCGGCTAATAGTTCAAGTGACCTCTACACTATCTGTATGACAGGGACCACACCAAATGCCTCCCTTGGCCCTTAAGCTAGTACAGATAGCCTATCTCTAGAATCTATCTTCTTGGAAGAAATGACACATTCTTTGAGTTGAGTTCCAATGTGATTATGTCTCCTTGTGCACCGGGTATTGTATTACACCAGGAAAATTTTTTTTCCAAATTGTACTGTGTTTAAATGTAGACTTCCAATGTTCCAGTCTGTCTAAATCAGGTTGAACCCAATTTTCACTCTTAGCCCTTCACAGATCATTTCCCTGCCTGCCATGACACCCACAGGGACCCCCACAGATTCTGGCCAAAAGCCCCTGCATACTCTTCCTGACCCTTCGGACTTTCTCACTGCTTCTCCGAAGCCTCCCTCCCTTTTGACTATGCAGCTGTTGGCTGGCCTCCATTGCTGAACATACTGACTGCCCTGAACCCTAACTCAAGTAGGCACAGCATTCCTTCTTCATTATCTCCGCTCATCTTCTCCCAGAAACTGCTGAGATTACAGCTGGCTTAATCTTGTTTATTTTCTCTTAACTCTTGTTGTCCTTGATCTTAAAGGGGGAGGGGCTGGAAGAAAGAGGAGGAGGAACTACTGATTCAAAGTTCTCAGGGGTCAGAATTTGTGACTCCCCCTCCATCTTACACTTGCCTCCTCAGCCCGCACTGGCTACCTTCTGTTCCTCCCCTTGGGCTGGTCCCAGACCTGGAGAACTCCTGCTCACCCACCAGAGGCCATCCTGAGAGTCGTCCCTCTCAGAGCCTTTCCTTCCTCCCAGGGGTCTCTCTAAGCCAGCACTGCAATACCCAGGTTCCTTTGTCACTCTCCTCCAGCTGACCACAGGCTTTGTGGGGCAAGGGGCATGATTTGCTCGCTTCTGCAGTCCCTCGCTCCTACAGGTGTTGGCCTGCCACGGGCGTCAATAAATACTGCCTGAATAACCGGTGAACCCCAGGGTTCTGGTGGCAGGGTTGTGATACACCAGCCCGATTCTGCTCCTTTTTGTCTTATTGTCCTGAATCTCCCTGTTGCCTGAGCTTCAGTGCCCTACAAGCTCCTCCAGTTCTCTGTCCACCCCAGGACCAGTACCGTCCTCATTGTCCCTTCCTCCAGCCGTGTGAGGACCAACAGCTGTTACCTGTTATGAGAAGGCCACCCTGTGCCTTCAGAGTCACATTGTCCTTGGGCTGCCCCCATCTTGCCTTAGTTCTGTGGCTGTTGAACTTGGAGGTGTGAGGGCCCATGTAGTCACACGCGTTCGTAGCATACAAACACTAAGTTACAAACTGTATCAGCAGGTCTTTCAAATCCTGCCTTCTCTTTGCAGAAGGTAGCATGTTTTTGACAACTATTACAAGCGTGCATGTGTGTGCATGGTGGGGGGCATATATGCCACGGCACACGTGTGGAGGTCAGAGGACAAGTCTCTGGCATCGATTCTTGTGGTGATTTGAATGAGAACGCCCCTCCATAGGCTCGTGTTTAATACTTGGTTGGTACCCAGTTGGTAGAGTGTTTGGGAAGGATTAGGAGGTGTGACCTTCTTGGAGAAGGTGTGTCACTGGGAGTGGGCTTCGAGGCTTCAAAAGCCCAAGGCACTCCCAGTTACCTATCTATCTATCATCTATCTACCTACCTATCTATCATCTCTCTCTCTCTCTCTCTATTTATCTATCTATCTGTATCTATCTCTGTTTCATAATTGTGTTTCAAGATGCAGCTCTCAGCTACTGCTGCAGCACCATGCCTGTGTGTTGCTGCCTCGCTTTCCACCACGATGCTCATGGATTCACTCTCTGCAACTGTAAGACCCCAATAAACTCCTTCTTCTTTAAGTTGCCTTGGTCGTGGTGTCTCCACAACAATAGAAAAGTAACTAAAACAGTTCCCTCCGTCCACCTTTATATGGGCTCCTGGGTTAAGTGCAGGTCGTCAGGTTTACACAGTTAGCACTTTGTCCCCTCAGCCATGTCTCTAACCCCAAGGCAAGTGAGTTTAAAGAGTGAGTGCCAGGGCCAGGGACAGCAGCAGGTGTTTGTGTTTCCATGCCCTTCAGCTCAGCACCTTCGATCCCCAGTGTTTTTTCTATGTAGACAAGCATACTCTGACAGACAGCACAGTGTGGTTAGAGTGAGAGAGACAGGAAACAACCCAGTCTCTACCAGTAAGAGGTTGGTTAATCATCCATTGTGTTAGTTTGCTTCCCATGAGTGCAGCAACAGCTGAGCTAGTCAACTCAGGAAGAGGGATGGCTTCTTCTGACTCCCACTGGAGAAGAGTCTATAGGTCCATTGGCCCTGGGCCTTTAAAGCATGGTTAAGAGTCATGTCAAGCAAAGTTTTACCTAGACACAAAGGAGGAGAAAGAAGAAACTGAGACCTAGTGATACCCTCCAAGGGAAGGTTTTTGTTTTCATTTGTTTGTGTTTTTAGAGACATGACCCAAATGCATAAGAGAATTCACAAAGAGGAAAATATACAGTTTACAAAAAGGAAAGACTTAATTTTGCTCATGGTCTCAGAGCTAGATCACAGTAGGAAGGCACGTGGCAGAGACTCGTGCAGGAAACAGCAGAGAGGAAGGGTCTATGGACCAGGTAGAACCTTCAAGCTGCAACCCCAGTAATCTGCTTCCTCCAGCTTTGCCCCGCCTTTTGAAGTTCCTGCCATCTCTCCAAATAGTGCCACTGGCTGGGGGGCGGGGAGCAGACACTTAACACAGGACCCTGTGGAAGATGTCTCATCCATAAACCCTGACACCTCCCTAACCTAAGCCTGTAGGCCCCACCTCTTGAAAGCAATGGTCAGTCTGAATTATCTACCTGATGAGATCTAGAGTCACTTGGGAGATGGGCCTCTGGGCATGCCCATTAGATTATCTTGATTAGGTTAGTTGCTGTGGGCAGCACTACTTCCTGGGCTAGGATCCTGGACTGCGAGAAGAAAAAGGGACCTGAGCACATGTCTTTACCTCTCTCTCTCTTCCCTGAGATGCAGGGTGACTCCATGCTCCTGCTGGCTTAATGTCTTTGTGAGCCGAAAGCTACTCTTCTTCCCTCAGTCACTCTTATGGGATATTTTCTCACAGCAATAAGAAAAATAGCTAAGACGGCGCTGCCACCTCAAACACACTGCAGAGCAGATCTTTAACATGGGCCTTTGGGGCCAATCCAGATCCAAATGCCAGGGCCTGGACAGTGGGACTGCATGCTGCCAGCAATGGAGGATGGCTGTCTGTGGTGGGTAGCAAACCCTTTTCTCAACGGCTGGTGAGTGCAGAATGAGCTTCGCGGGCCACACGGTCTCTGTTGCTTCTACTCAGACCCACTAAGGCAACTGTAGGTGATGTGTGAATGAATGAATGTGAATGGGTGTGGCTGTCCACCAATAAAACTTTATTCATACTTGATTAGTTTTAGTTATCAAAATGCCAAGACCATTTTTTTTTCTCATTTAAAAACAAGCAGTACAGCAAATTGGCCACTGGACTACAGTTTGCTGACAGGGAAGAAGGGACAGCTGTTGGTGAGCACTTCATTTGCTTGGGGTGACATGTCTGTGTAAGCATTGTTTGTGGATTGTTCATGTGCGCGTGCACATGTAGAGGTAGTTATCAAGACATCATCAGTCTGGCTTCGGAGATTTCACATGACTTCCTATGGCATGTCTGTACTTTTCTGCATAGCTTCAACTTTCTATCTGAAGCTTGCGGCATCTTTGCTGATGTCATTCTTTGAGAGCCTCAGTAGCATGTGGCATGTCTGCGGCTCCCAGAGTGGCAGATGTCAGGTGATGTTGCTGATCTCGGCTGGGCTCCTGCCTGGACTGGGCTCCTGCCTGGACTGGCTGATTCAGACTGACTTTAGTTGGGAACCCTAGGGCAACTTTGCTCTCCATGTCTCTTTTCCTCGCGGGAAAGTCCAGCCCCGAGAAATTCTCCTTGTAAAGCAGAAGTACAAGTTCAACCATAAGACGGAGTAGGCTCTTGGCCCCTTGCCAGTTCCTAACATCCATTAGTCAAAATAAGCCCTACAGCTGAGCCCAGAGCCAAAGAGAGAGAACTCTTGTGAGTCTGATGGTGAGGGACCTAGATGAAAGAAGAGGTAAGAACTGTGGCCATCAGTGCAGACAAGCATGCTGTCGCAGTCAGCAAAAGCAGGAATGTCGGGAAGAAGTAGGAAGGCTACCCAGTCTCCCACCTGCCTCCATGATGTGGTACAAGTGACAAGCACCTGCAGAAAGGACAGTCACTTTATCTCAGCATCCTAACAAACCCCAGAGGGCCTCCTTGGCTCTCATTGGGCCACAGAGCTGTCTCTGGGCTGGCTCATCAGAGTCTGGGAGGGAGCTTGCAGTACATTGACTAGCTACCCTAGAATCATCTTCTATTCTGGTTGGCCTCCTTAGCACTATCCCTTGCTCTCATTGGTGACCCCAGCATCACATACTGTTCCGATTGGCCACCCTGACATTACTTTCCCACTCTGCTGAAGGGGGAATCAATTCTATCTGTATGGGTGAGAAGAGGGATGGTTTACTGCCAGCATATTAATGATGTGGTCTCCCATCTGCCTCCATGATGTGGTACAAGTGGTATGTGCTCATAGCAGGTATCTGACTTAGGTTAGCTGTCCCAGCAGCTGGCCAGGAGGTGTACACTGTGGTGAAAGGGGTTCACCTAGGGGTGACCACAGGGAGCACTAGGGAGGAGGTAGGAAGCGGAGAGGCCAGAATGCCTGGCTCAGTGAGCATTATGAGCAGGTTGATGATGGGGGAAGTACACACACACACACACACACACACACACACACACACACACACACACCCCACAATTCTCTGGGATGTAAATAACCCGAGACTCTCATCTGCCATTTCCAGTCACAGTTGGTTTCTGGGGACATTCCTTCCGTGGCCATTGTGGCCTGCCTTGGTGCAGGTCGAGCAGGTTCCTGTGGCTGAGGCAGAGAATCACAGGTGCTTTCAGCAGGAAGCTGATAAGGGCCAGTGCTGGGGACACAGATGCACCAACTCATCATAAGACACTGGCTTATTTCATTCTGTGACTGATTTATTTCATTCTGTGAGTTAGTTTATCCTTGGACAGATAAGACTTTAAACACAGATAGACTTACTGCTCGGGGTCAGAGGTCCTGATGGGGGTCTCTGAGGATCCAGGATGAGCCCTCAAATGTTATGCTCAGTCTATGAGGACCACAAAAAACCACCATGGAGACTGACTCACCAAAATGCAAAAGCAAGGTTTATTGTGCTGGCAGGGACCTCATCAGTGCAGCAGCAGGAGCAGCAGCAACAGCAAGAGGAGGTACCCCGCCCTTCTAGAGGGCATTATTTAAAGACAAAAACCAAAAAGTCACATTAGCAGGGTATGTGCTGGCAGGTGAGTCTATCTACAATGGTTGAAACATTAGGAATTTTCTTTGAATGATCTGTACCTGGGTGGTGCCTGGGTAGTCTCAGTTTGTGGTCTTTATTGGGAACCAGGTATTGCCACAGGGTAAACTACTGAGACTCGGGCCTCTATTGAGCTTGGCATGGCTGGGTCCTACAGTCCTAATCCTGTGATAAACATTTGAGAGAAACACATCTCAAGCTGTGGGTGCACCATTCCCTGGGCTACGATTCTGGATTGTATAAAGAGAAAAATACCAATAATTTATTTTGGTTTGCTGTTTCAGAGGGTTCAGTCTACCATGGAGGGTATGCTTTTGTGTAATGGAGCATAGTGTGTGTGTGTGTGTGTGTGTGTGTGTGTGTGTGTGTGTGTAATGGAACAGAATGGTTCTCATCACAGCAGCCAGAAAGCAGAGAGAGTAACTGTGCCAGCCAGTGGGGCCTTGCAGCCCACAGGCAGGGCAGCTGTCCCTTTGGTTAATCCTTTGTGGAAACGCCTCCTAGACACACACAGACACGTGCTTTCTTAATTTGATAGGCATCTCTTGATTCAATCAGACTGATAATCAAGAAGAAGCACAGTAGCCTGCACACTGCCCTCCAGGCAAGGAAGCCAGAGGTGGGGCCTCTGGACAGAAATCCCAAAGAGGAAGTGCAGCCCAGTGGTTCCAGCACACTGTGGAGGAGGGGGTGTGTAGGCTGGTCTCTGCTCTGCCGGTTCTGGCCAGAAGGATGTGGATACTATTTAAATCTTTGGTCCTAACGGCAGTCCAAGGGTTCTGAGGAGACTGACTGAACTCCTATGAACAGTTTGATTATACGATGATGGGCATCTGAGAAGGGTCCAAGAACTCAGTCCAAGGACTGAGAACAGTCTGAAACATCCCTGAGAAGAATGTTCATACACTCTGAGACGAGGAGAAGGGAGAAGACGCCGTGGGAGAGAAGTGAGCCAAGGCTCAGGACACGGGTGGAACTAAAGGGAAGGTGAAGAATATCCTCAAAAACAAGCAGCACAGACGCTGGTTACAGACTGGGAGGGGACCCAAGCACAGCCCGAAGCAGGGCAGCCACCCTGGGTGGGAGACCTGCCATGTCCCTTTTCAGAAAACCCGGTACCACCTTCTGATCCTCTTGCAAAATAGCCAGAAGCTGGCGTAGGATGCCGCCCCGCTCATAGCTCAGCTTTGGTGTCTTCATGCTTCCTTTCCTGGGGACCAACCCGTCTCAGCTCTGTGACAGTTAAGATGGAAAATCCAACCAAGCAGCCTGAGGAAATAACCCAAAAGTCCAAGTAAAGGGGTGGGCGGCAGACCTGGCTGCATCCCCAGAAGGAGTACATTAATTTATTGTTTATTCCATGTGGAGCTTCGGTCTGGCAGGGCTCAATGGGGACAGCTGTCTCTGCTCTTCTTGATGTCAGATTAAAGCAACAGCCACATTCATTTTATTGATGATTCAGCAACTAAGTCAGAGGTCAGTGGGCTCAATTATCTCTGTTTCACTTGGTGTCAGCTGGGATGACTCAAGGCTGCCAGGGGGAGTTGTTTGAAGACTTTCTCAAGTCTCAGTACTATCTGGGCAGTTCCAAAGCTCAGTCCCCACTGTACACGGGCTCTCCGCTGGGCTTCTCATGGCATAGTTAATTCCACGCTAGTGGATTGACTGCTTAGATGCCACTCAAGGAATCTCAAGACATGCGGAGAACTGGGCATGGTGGCACACACCTGGGGCCCAGAGGAAGAAGAGGCAGGTCATCAGCAAGTTCAAGACCAAACCTACCTACAGAGTGAGGAGTGGTCACAAATCGTGTCTGTGCAGGGCTGAAAAACTATATCGTATACTCAGCTCAGCTTTAGAAGGCACAGCGTCATTTCTAACACATTCTATCTATTGAAGAGTCACTGAGACTAGCCATGGTGAAAAAGGGGGAAATTAGACTCTTTAAAAAAAAAAATGGGAGAAGCCATGAAGGATGGGAAATGTTTTAACAGTGAAATGTTTGGACCTTGGCTCCCACTGACAGCTGGAGCTGTGATGAATGGGCAGAAAAGCATTATGCTGGAGGAAGAACGAAGTGGTTGGTGAAAGGGTTCTAAATGAGCCCTTCTGAGAGTGAGGGATGCAGCCCAGTGTCTAACATGTGTGACACCCTGGGTTTGGTTCCCAGCACTGCATAAACCAGGGGTGACACTGCATGCCTCTATCCCAGAACGCCTAAAATTCCAGGCTCAGGAGGCTGGGGCAGGAGAACCAGCATGCAAGTCATCCTTGGCTACTGTATTAGTTACTTTTCTTGATGCTGCCTCAAAATATCTGACAATCAGCCTAAGGAAAGAGAAGCTTATTTTTACTCAAAGTTCCAGGGTTCTTGTGTCAACCAAATGCATCAGCAGGTAAAGGTGCTTGCCGTCAAGCCTGACATCCTGAGTTTAATCCCTAGGACTCACATGATGGAACGAGAAAACCGTCTTTCAAAAGTTGTTCTATGACCTTCACACAAGAGCTGTGGTACATACACATGCACACATATGCACTAGATGAGTGAATGAATGAATGAGTTCCAGGGCACAGTCCATCACAGCAGTAATTCCACAGTTGGGAAGCGAAGAACAGTGAGCATTGGTGCTCAGCATGCTTTTTGCTTTTCATGAAGCCTAGAACCTCATCCCAGGGAACGGTGCTGCCCACAGTGAGAATGGACACCTTCGTTACCTAGCCAAGAGAACCTTTTACAGACATGTACAGTGATTTCTTCCTATCAGTTGACAATCAACATAAATGATGTCAGCTATACAACAAACTCTGGGCCAGAGATCATCTGGGAGACAGGTCTCCCAGTACAAAACAGGCTTGGAAGTTACCCCTTTGTGTACATATGGTTCAAGTCTGAAATGTGCCCACAGGTTCTTGTGTGGAAGGTGAACACAATTGCACTAATAGTTAGTTATTTCTGGATGCTTCGTATTATCCGGTTATACAGAACAGTCACCTTTTTGGTTGATATTAGCCCTGTGATACAATCAGTCACTTTCTGGACAGTTGATATTAGCACAGTGGCATGAGCAATGAGCTTTGGTGCAACAAGAGCAGATATACCAGAAGGCCCCATTGAGACGGTTTCTCAATGCCTAGTTACACCATCTTCAGGCCAGTTCACAAGCATTTACTTTCAGGACGGTGGAGGATAGTCCCAACTACTTCAAATCGCTTCTCGGCAGTGCTCTTAACCACTGAGCCTTCTGCTCCAACCCAAGTCCCAGATACTCCAGCACTCACTTTCTGAGTAGACTCTACCAACCATTCACTGTGACATTTCCTTGCTGAATGACTGATACTATTCAATCACACAAGCATTATTATTATTATTATTTATTTGGTTTCTCTTCAATTGCTTCAAGATGGGCTCTCACACTGTAGCCAACCTGGGCTGCTGCTTTCCGTATACTGTATCCTGAGCTTGAATCTTGTCAATCCCCCGCCTTAGTTTTTCCAGTGGTGGGATTATAGACATGAACACAACGTCCTCTTTTCAGTGGTCATTTTAAATGTGACTGGTGTCAATACACCAGCTGAAAGAGATTGTCACAGGAGAAATTTTAAAAATTTAAGTCCCGGAAGTAATGGCATACACCTTTAATTCCAAAATTCAGGAGACAGAGGCAGGAAGGTCTTTGTGGGTTTGAGGCCAGCCTGGTGAGTTCTACAACAGTCAAGACTATACAAGAAGACCCTGTCTCAAAAAGGAAAAAAAAATCTAAGTATATTCTGTCTATAGGAAAATAAATATCAAAACAAATGTAAAAGAAACCAAGAGTGCCCACATTCATTTCCAACAAAGCAAACTTAAGATAGGAATAGTAACACCAATTTAAAAAAAAATGCTAGTACACATTTTAAAGGAACAATTATACAATAACAAAAGAGGAAATTCTCTATAAAAATATGAATGAAGATCTTTAATGTGTATGCACTCCCTCCAACAAAGTCAGAATGCTTAAGGCACAAACTGATGAAACTTTAACGAGAAATAGACAAGTGATTCATCAGATGTCGGAGATGACACCTCTGCCAATGACTGACAGGTACAGCAGGAAGAAAATCAGCAAGGCTGTATTGCATTGCACCACATTGCATTGTGTTCACCAGTACTGTCAATGACCCATATCCAAAGGGCATATAAATGTTCCATAAAGAGCACCTCAGCCAACCCCTAACACTGGAACATTCACTAGGATGACTAGGTCTGCTCTTCTTCTCCTTCTAGTTATTCTCTCCATGCCGGCCCGGTCTATCCTTTTTCTGCCTAGCTACTGGCCATTCAGCTCTTTATTAGACCAATCAGTTGTTTCAGGCAGGCAAAGCAACACAGCTTCACAGAGTTAAATAAATGGAACACAAAAGAATGCAGCACATCTTTGCATTATCAAACAAATATTCCACAGCATAAACAAATGTAACACATCTTTAATATTCTATGACAAATATTATGAACAATTCTCTTGCCACAATTTTTAAAGTTTTAAAGTATTTTATTGCATGTGTCTAGGTGTTTGCCTACCCGTGTATCTGTGCACCATGTGCATGCAGTGCCCTTGAAGTTCTGAATGGATTCCCAGAGCTGGAGTTACAAGTGGCTATGAGCTGCCATGTGGGTTCTGGGACTCAAACCTGGGTTCTCTGAAAGAGCAGCCAGTGTTCTTAACCTCTGAGCCATCCCTCCTGCTCTCTTACCACAAATCTGATAGAATATAAAACAGATCAAAAGCCTTTAAACACACAAATCACTACAAGGCAAGATGGAGAAATAAGTATCTTAATTTACTTGCTATCTATTAAAGCAATGGAATCAATAATTAATAAGATCAGAAAACAGAGCAACAGGTTGGGAATGGCAAGATGGCTTGAGCAGTGGGCAAAGGTGCTTGCCCCAAGCCTGATGACTTGAGTTCATTCCCTGGGAGGAGATGGAAGGGGAGAACTGATTCCCAAAAGCTGTCCTCTGAATGAACGCACAAAATAAATAAATGTAATTTTAAAATTGTTGAAGGTACAGATGGTTGCAATGGTGAATCCTAATAAGCAGTTATGGAAAAATGATGCCGATTACCTATGACACTTTCCAGAGAGTAGTAGAAGAAAGATTTCTTTCTAAGTGATTCCGTGGGACCGGTGTTATTCTCACGCCAGAACCAAAAATGACATTACAAGAAATAAACACTGCAGATCAGTATGTCCCGTAAGCATAGGCACAGAAGCCCTCAGCAAAAATGATCAAGTCAAATCCAGTTTCATATGGGAAGAATCATAAGCTGCCGACAAGCAGGATTTATTCCAGCTGTGTAAGGCTGATTCAACAGTCGGAAGTGAATTAGTGCCATACTTCACATCCACAGGCTGATGAAGAAAACATCTTACCATGCCCACTGGGTCAGAAAGAGCATTTTACAAAAATCCGATGTTCATGATAAGAAAAAAAGGGTAACTAAAATTTCTCAGAAAACTAGGAATTGAGTGTGGGGAAAGGAGGAGAAAGAGGAGGAGGGAAGGAGGAGGAGGAGGAGGAAGAAGACGGTGACAATGATGACTAAGAAGAGAGTAAAATGTCTTCAACTTGATAAGGAACATGTACAGAAAGCCGCACAGCTAGCGTGTCCCTCACTGGTGAGATTCGAGATGCCCCTGCACACCCAGATCAGCAACAAGGCAACAGTGTCCCTTCTCCCACCTCAGCCTCACACCAGAAATCCTGTCTAATGCAAAAAATACAAAGGAGGTCAGGTGTGGCGGTGCATGCCTTTCATCCTAGCAATTGAAAGGTAGCGACAGGCAGCAATTTGTGAGTTTAAGGCCAGTTCTAGATGATGAGGCCACCCAGGAGACCCTGTTCAAGCAAGCAAATAAACAACAATACCAAAAACAGACAAAAGAAAAAGAAGCAAAGGAAGAAGAAAGACAGCTTGAGAAGGAAGAAAGTAATATTATTGTTTATATTTTTAAAAATCTGGGGACTTGAGAGATGTGTGATTAAGAGGACTGGCTACTCTTCCAGAGGGCCTGGATCTGATTCCCTCATCTGTCCTCCATGGGTACTGCACTCAGGTGGTGCACATATACTCATACATGCAGGCAAAACACTTAAACACACAAAAGTAAATAAATCTTTTTTTTAAAATCCTAAAATGTCAAAAACAATAAACTCCTGGAAGTAGTGGCTGTTTGAGGAAGAGATGCAAGATATAAAGTTAATAAACAAAGAGCCAACTGCTTTCCTATAGGCCAGGCATGAAAAGCTGGGCTCAAAATCAAACACATAAAGCTAGCCACATTTGTACCAGAAAAGGAAGGCACTGTGCTTTACACCAGCATCCCTGAACTTGGAAGAATGAGAAAGGAAAACAGATGTGCATTTGAGATGCCAGCCTGGTGCCATGTAATGAGATTCAGGGTAGCCTGAACAACATAGCAAGACCTTGTCTCCTGGAAATAAGGGAAGGAAGGAGGGAGAAGAGGTATTTATTTGCAGAGTGCAAATAAGATATACAAATGGCAATGTAAAAGAAAAAGCATATGAAAAGAGTGGCTAAAATCCAAAATTCAACAGCGCCAAATGCCAGAACAGATGAAGCACAAGCAAATGGATGTGCTGTCTAACTGCTTTCTAAAAGAAAAACCCACGTTTGTATCCATGTGTTAGGGCTCCCTCAGCCTTGCTCGGACAAGCTTCTTCTTACAGTGGGCAGCAGCTAACTCAGACTGAAAACTGGTCCAAGTGTGAGAATGAATGGCTGTTGAGAGCTCAACAGGTCATCTCTGTCACCGCCCCACGGTTTAGAGAACACAGCGGAGGAAGGTGGAAAGGATGTAAGAACAGGAGGTTTGGGAATGGTGCTGTGAAACACTGTCTTCTGGACATGACACAGCTGTCACACTCATGAAATTACAGCAGCAATGGTTGACCCACACAGACTGGACCCTTTAAACACTCCATGATAGAGGAGAGTAGATACTGGGAGAGCTAACTTCTCTCTGAGGAGCCATTGGCAGGTAATGGCTACCAGAGGAGAGGGGTTATTTGTTCAATGATACAGCCAGGGGTTAGCTGTCCATGCCCTGGTAAATACTCCCCAACCATTCTCATGCAAGAGCCTTCGTTAAACTCAGTGGGTCACAAAACAAAACAAAACCCATGAAACTGTGAGGGGGACTACAACAAAGAAAGGGTGCAGTGGGCAGAGTGGGGGGGGGCTTAAAGAGGCCACTGAAGAATATACATGCATAAAATCATCAAATAACACATTTTATTACATTTATTTATTTATTCTCAGGGAAAGGGTGCACGCCACAACCCATGTATGGAGGACAACTTGAAGGAGTTGGTTCTCTCCTTTCATGGGGGCCAGGAATTGAACTCAGCTCATCAAGCCTGCCAATAAGTGTCTTTACTAGAAGAACCATCCCACCAGTCCTGTTCTGTGGGTTTTGATAAAGGCATGACTTATGAACCTATGTAAAGATGGAAGGAGCAAACTGACTCCACAAAGTAATTCTCTGACTTTCACACGCCTGTGGTGGCACACACACACCCCCCTCCAAGAATAACAATAAAATGAAGGTTTAAAAACCACTATACAAGAGGAGAGGGAACATTAGAGCTAGTCTGGACATTGGTAGTAACACACTGATTTTACAAACTGTTCCACTCTGTGCAGAATGTTGATAATGATAACCGAGCAGAGTGTGTGTGAAGTCTATTTCTGAGTCAGTCAGCTGTCATCTCATCATCACGGTGACAAAGGAGCTGGCATGACTCAAGCAAATGTTCGCTTTGGTTCATAGTTCCAGACATTTCTGTCTGAGTTTTGGCTTGCCCCGTGGTTTTTGGACTTGTCTAGCTGAGCTGGTAAGATTCAGGCTCAGTATGTCTGCATATGATGGTGAAAGGGCAAGGCGGAGGAAAGCTGCTGGCCTCAGGGCAGCCAGAAAGCAGAAAGAGCAACAGGAAGGAACCAGGGACCAATCTACTCTTCCAAGGCATACCCTTGGTGACTTACTTCCTCCAGCCAGCACTTCCCAGTTGTGCCATCAGACAGCGAATCCACTGGTGGGTCAGTCTAGGTCAGAGTCCTTAGGATCCGGTCACCTCTCAATGACTGTGTCCACAGATCGGAGACCACGCAGCAGCACATGAGCCCTTTGAGGACTCTTCACATGCAGACAATTGCAGTACTACACACTCAATTCTTTGTTTCACCTGCATGTGTACATATATGTACAGGTGCTTGTTTGGGTGGGTTTACAGGTATGTGGAAGGCAGGAGTTAACTTTGGGTGTTGTTCCTTATGAACTGTCTGCTTTTTTTTGTGGGGGGTGGGGAGGTACTGGGTATTCAGCCTGGGTACTCTCACGCATGCATGCTAGGCAATTACTCTACCATCAAGCTATAGCCCCAGCCCTCACCTTGTTGTTTGTGTTTGTTTTTGAGGCAGGATCTCAGATAGCATATGTTAACATCAGACTTGCTATGCTGACCTTAAATTTCGTTTGCCTCCATTTCCCCTCCATCTGCAATCCTACACTGAGATTACATGTATGGGCCACAACGCTGAGATCATGTACTCCTGGGGATTGAACTCAGGGTCTCACTCATGCTGGGCAGATACTCTACCAACTGAACCACACACCCCTGTTGGGTGTTCTGCTCTGTCGCTCTCCACCATTCCCTTGGGAAAGAGCAGTTCACTGAACCTGGCAAGGTTGGCAGCCAGAAAGTCCCCACAAACTTGCATCCACTTCCCACAGTGCAGAATTACAGGCAAACACAGCTTTTCACTCCGATGCTGGGATCCAAGCTCAGGCCCTCAGGCTGGTGCAACAAGCGCCCTTGTCCACTGTGTCGTCTCTCCAGCCCCACTCTCAGCTTCTTACACGGGTGCTGGGGTTCAAACTCACATCTACTGAGGGGATCAAACTGAGCTTTCGGCCAGGCGGTGATGACACATGCCTTTAAGCCCAGCACTGGGGAGACAGAGGCAGGTGGATCTCTGGGAGTTTGAGGCCAGCCTGGTCTACAGAGCTAGTTCTGGGATAGCCAAGATGGTTACATAGAGCAACACTGTCTCAAAAAACCAACCAACCAAACAAAACAACTGAGCTTTCTCCCCAGCCTAGTTTGGTTCAATTTTGCTCTCACACTGTCACTGTTCCAAAAACAATTTATTAAAAACTGAAGTAAGCTCCAAGGCAGCTCTATCTGCCATGCTGGAATGTGCTCTGAGCTTGTAATGAGAAGCTTGGGAAGCCCCTGCACTGAGAGATGGAACCCGGATTATCTGGGGCTCCCAGCCCTTCACAGGCCAGGCAGAGTGGTCTCTCAAGAAGTCTGGGACTGTGGCGGGAAGGTAAACCACTGCTATGGTCTGTCTTCGTGGCCAGCTGCCTTAGCTCTGTTTCGACATCGGTGCAGATTCATAGAAAGGTTGCAAGAGGAGCGCTGAGAATTCCTGCCGCGGCGCCCCCGACATTTCCAAACACCTCCCCTGACCGCATGTGCACAGGCCTTCCCGTCTGTCAGCACTGTCTAGATTCTGATTTCACAACCAGGCATACAGTCTCTGGCCCAGCTGCTTTCTTGACCTAGTTCTGCAGAGCTTCTCTGAGTACCTAAGCCAAGCAGCGCTGCTTCCAAGCACCATCACAGGCCAGCCCATAGGTAGATGCCTCTCACATGATTCCTTTTCCCAATCTGGGGTCACGGTGGAGTGTGGCAAGGGTAGCCCACCGTGCCGAGACATCCAGTCACCATAATGCAGAGCCAGTGCACAGACAGGTGGCCCAGCAGGGATATAAAGGTGACTTTCAGACTCAGAAGACAGCGAGGTGTGGTGGCTCATGCCTGTAATACTAACTTGGGAAGCTGAGGCTGGATTGCTGTGAGTTCAAGTTCAGACTGGGCTACAATATGACAGCCATTGCAAGATCCTGTCTCAAAAATCATAAACTAAGCAAAACCAAACCATAATTCCAAAAGCAGGATAGCAAGCCGGTGGGATGGCTCAGCTGGCAAAGACTCTGGCCGGCCACAGTTGGCCCGGAGTAAGTGCTGTCTTTTTTTCATTTTTACATGGATTCTGGGGATAGAATTCATATCCTCAGACTTGCAAGTCATCTCACGGCCCCTGAGCAAGTTTCTTAACAGCTCCATCCATGCCTCTGCTTTTCCATCTGAAAAGGATGGTTGCACATGACTCCCTCGTGAGGTAGTGGCGGCAGGGAGTGCCAGAACCTGATGAGAAGCACTGGCTCCTGATTGATGAGCTGTTTTGCTTTCTAATTTCTCCGGCGCAGGCGCAGGGTAAACATTGGAAGCATGAGCAAACAGCCGCGATCACAAGCCCGGCTGGTCTGTTGGGCCAGGACAAAGATTCGAATCCTAAGGTCCTGGAACTCATAAGCCAGAGCCCCCGACGGCTGCGGCAGCTTGAGGTGGGGCACGCAAATGACCAGTCGACCAAACGAGGAACCGCCTACCGCGAGTGAAATTGAGAGGACGGCGGGGCGGGGCATGTAAATGATCGTGTACGGGGCGGGGTGTCGCATGTAAATAAGGGGCGCCAGGCGCGTAGGAAGCCGGGGCGAGGTCCGCGCGCAGGAAAGCCCCGCGCGGCGCGTGGAGCCTGAGCGCACAGGTAGGAATGGGCGGTGGGGAAGGCTCAGGACCAGCCAGAGGTGGCCGTGGAACTGAGCAGGGCTGGGACCAGAGTCCGCGGATCCTCGGGTGGGCATGGGACTGCCGGGCTCCCCCTCCTGGTCAGGGTCGCCAGCCGTCGGGCGCGGGTCGGAAGCAGGTGGACCGCCCGCCCATAGCAACCCAGGCAGCCTCGGCTGTCCCAACTGGGACGGGACGCTAAGGGGATCTTCTAGAAGCCGAGACTTCCAGGCTCCTCCCAGGTTCCGGTTCAGTAACCCAGGAACCTGAGTGTTTATTGTGGCAAACTGGACGTTGTATAAGCCAGCCAGTTTCTGATTCAGAGCCTGTCCCCAAACCAATACTCCTGGGCCCTGCCTTTCCCCAGCCCTCTGGGAAGTGTGGGACCCACTGTGGCCTTCCCCTTACAAGTATTTCGGAGTCTGGGGGCGTTTGGTGGGATATTTGTCCCATCTTAAAATCTGATGGGGAAACTGAGGTTTGTGGATATGTCTGGCCAGAAGAGAGTAATGAGATTCCACAGTCCTGGCAAGGCCTCTTAGGAATCTGCCCAAGGAGTCTGGGAAGGGACCAGTGTACCATCCGTTTGTTCTCCATCTCATTTGTGCTCTGCTTGCTGTTTTTGGCTCTGCTATCTAACTGAGGGAAGAACACTTAAGACAGGAGGTTAGGGTATAATGGGCGAGACATCTCCTCCTAGGGAAGTGCAATCCCTGAGCCAGTATGGGGTGTGGGAGAGCGTTTTGGCAGGTTGAGAATCCGAGGCAAGAGAAGGCATGTTGAGCTGTGGGTACAGCATGCACAAAGGCTAGAAGGCAGGAAAGCTTACTGTGCCACCTAGCCAAGAGAAGAGCCAGATGTGTGGAACGGTAGACAGTGCCGCAGGAGGTCCTGGGTGCCCTGCTGGTGGGCTTGGATGAGTCACAGGGGCAGCCTCCTGGGCCTGCTGCTCCTGGATCTTGAGGGCAGGGATGGGGAACCCGGGTGAGTTGCCAAAACGGCTACACACTGGTAATCGGGCAGGGTTGTGGTCATCTAACTGTTGGCAGTATCTGGGTTGTGCTGTGAAGTGCTGAGGTCTTCTCCAGTGCCATCCCAGACTGAGGAAGGCCAGGTGGCCAGAGAGGCTGTCCCTGCTTGCTACACTTGGCCACGAAGGAAGAGAATGCTTGGCCTTGTCCACACTGCACCTCACTTTGCTGCCTTTGGGGCCTGGGGCAGCCACCCAGCTGGGGTACACATTCAAACCTGGCATAAGAAGCGTGTCATGATCCCCATGGCCCAGGAGGTCTGTTTGGGAGGTGAGGCTTGGAAGTTGAAAACCAGCGCTCCTGCCCAGCAAAGGCTTGATTTATTTCTCGTGTGCTCCAAGCTCAGTCTCTGTTGTGAAGTTCTGAGAGCACTCTGGCGTTGTGGTGAGGGTACATGACGTCATTTATGCCCCATTCAAAAGTGCACCTAGGGGCAGCAGGCACTAAGGAGAACATGAACAAATCTTTATTGTCACCCACAAGGATTAATTTGGCAAAGTGAGAATACTGACATCCAGTTATGCAGTGACTTTGCTGGGGGTCCCGCATCAGAGAGTGACAGAGGAGGGACCAGAGGCTCCTTTCCTCCCCACCTGGCACTGCACTGTGCCCGTGTCTGCCGTGCCAGGACACTCTTGAGTATTCCTCAGTTGAGCCTCTGAGGTCAGTCTGGCTATGTCTGGCTGGATTTCCTATTCTGGGCTGGTATTATCTGCATGAGGCTTGCATGGGTGGGCACAGACTCACCTGACCCGGGTGCATATATCCAGCATGGATTAGAGCAACTTGGAGTCCAATGTTCTGAGCCAGAGGAAGGGAGTGGGGAGTAGAACTAAAGACAGGGGCCCAGCTTCAAATCTGACCTTGCTGCTCCTACCTGTGTGATCGCAAGAAAATCTCTCCACCTCCCTGCACCTCCCATTTGTCAGAGGTATCTAGGATGAGAATGGTCGGGAGATGGCATTTCTAAACCTTTGCTTTTGGGAGGGCAAGGCAGTTGACTGTGTTCTCCCACTTAGGGTGACAATGCTTTTTCTGAGCTGCCCCTGGCACTTCTTCACTCTGAGGGGCCAGGTGCGCCGGGTGCTGTATCAGGACAAAGATGGGGCGTTTGACAGAGTCCTTGCAGTTTAGACTCCCCGAGAGGAACAGACTCGCCGCAGACTCTGAAGAGTAATCAGGGTCACTCCGTAGCACCACGCTTGCCGGCCACTGATTGAGGGGTGAGGCCAATCCTGTCGGGTCTTGAGTGGCAGCTCATACAATGAGGAGAGATGGTGTGTCTAAGCTCCTGGGGTTTCCCAGGCACCGGCAGTCAGTGGCAGGGCCAGGCAGAGGTCCTGCGGAAAGATGGGAGTGGGAACAAGGGTCAGTAGGTGTATCTTGGAGTGGTGACACAGGGCTTCCTGTCGCCTGTGGGCTACGCTTGCCGTTCAATCTCTTGAGCACATCATGTCTTTCTAAGAAGCGCTGATGTCAAGCAGTTCCAGGTGCTACCACCACTGACTCATGCAGACTCTGGGGCCCACAGCCTCTTGGAGGCAGCAGAGCTTCAAGTGGGGGCCCAGCTGAGGGACTCCTAGATGTGTGGGCATTGGGAAGGCAAGAAGTGGGTTTCAGGGGGTTGGTGGGAAGATCAGGGGAGCTCTGGGACTGAGAGCCTCCAGGCCCCAGAAGTTGTTACAGAGTGAAAGGCAATGCTTATGTGTGTTGGGTATCAACCAACAGGTCAGGGCCAAAACCCCAAGTGACCAAGCAGTAGAGCCCCCGGAAGCTGACAGTCCTGAGGAGAAGGTGACTCTAAGGAGCTGACTTTGGAGTTGAGATCCCAAATAGAAAAGAGCAAGTATAAAGGCGTGAAGCAGCCAACCTTGCCCACAGCAAAGAGGCAGTGGGATGGGATGGGATGGGATTGGGGGAGCAGAGAAGGGCAGGAGTGGAAGTCAGGGGAGGTGGGAGGAGCCAGACAGACACCTGTATTATCTTATTCAGTTTGTTTAAACCCTGGGAGGCAAGGGGCTGTAAGACACTCAACTTTTCTGGATGAAGTGACAGAAAAGTTCAGTAACTCAGTTGGGGTCACTCAGCGAACCTTTCACCTTCACCACTGGTCATAAACAATGAAAATTAGGCTCACGAGATGAGCCCCCCACTCCCGCCCGTGCAACTGAAGTCAGCTTTTTACTTGGCTGTGCCTATCTTGTGAATGCTGCCAGACCTCCACCCAGCCAGTTTGCAGATTATCTGTAGATGAACCCCTTCCCCACAGTCCCAGAGAGCAAGGAAGCTGTGTGGGGGCGGAGTCAAGTACATAGGAGCCTGTTGGGTTGAGCTCCAATCCCCAAGGAAGAAAACTGGCTGCTGTAGAGACCTGCCAGGTGACACTGTGACACCAGTCACCCGCGAGCCTACATGCTTACCTCTCTGTTCAAGCTCCCTGGGGGAGGAGGAGAGTTTAAACGAACAAGATTGTCTTGGTTGGATCCGGGAAACGTCGTCGTTTACAGGTCCATTTTGGAGAACTTGGGCGGCCTGAGGTTTTCTAGGGCAGCCAGAGGGGTGTTCCGTCTTTTCAAATGAGGAAGTGAGACCCGGGGAGGGGAGGAGAGCTGCGGTCTGGCCATGGGCTGGCTGTCCTTCCAGCCAGCAGAGTCGCAGTCTCCTGTCCATTGGCATCTGGGACAGCGAGGTCCTACCACATTGCTCTGGGAATGACCACTGAGACCAACTTCCCGGGAACCTCAGGTTCCTGGCCTTGGTTCTGCTCCCTTGGAGATACTGACCATCGCTCCGCTCCAGCCTAACATTCCTCTAGTACGGGCTCCGCTCCAGCCTAACACTCCTCTAGTACGGGCTGTTTGGGTACAGTTATTCTAGGTGTTCCCTCTACCTTTGGTGACTTTTGTGTTCAGTTCGGCTTCGAATTTTACTTGGTTGGAGTCCTATGTAAAGACTTTGTAGTCAGAGCTCAGGGAGACCAGAGACTGTCACCTCCTCGTATCTGGAGCGGGTCCTATCTCTTGCTACCTGCAGTCTTCGTTTATGAGAGCCTGCAGCCCCCTTGGCATTTGTAATGGTTGGGCCGAGGGAACCTCCATCTTTCTCTACGGTGTTTTTTCCACCTGAAATGTATTGTTTGGGGCTACAGTTGTTTTCACTCTTTCTTGTTTTCCATTATATTTCTGGCTAAATAAGTCTGTGCTGTCCATCTGTCTGTCACTGCTGGAGAGGTGCTAGTTTCTTCTTGTGTCTGCTGCAGAAGCTGTTTGGAAATGGTGTGTGCTTTTGGAGTGTTTTTCTGTGATCTCTGCTACTGGATCCTAAATCTGGTCCTTCAGTATGCTGTCGTAGGCACACATGGCTTCTGTCTCAATAGTAGGGAATTTGTTGGTCTTTTAAAAAGGATTTTTTTCTGGCCATTTTTTTTCCTAGCTGTTCTGATGTGTTTGAAAGGATGTATGTGTGTGTGCATATGTGCGTGAAGTCAGGTGTCTTCTTGGATCACTGTTCACCTTGTATGCACAGCTGGGTTTATGTGCATGTACATGGAGTCCCGTGTCTTCTTGGATTGCTGCCCCCCTTGTATGCACAGCTGGGTTTATCCCCCAGAGTTTGCTGATGGTGTTTGTTGCCTCAGCCAGCTTGCCTTGGGGATACCCTGTCTCTACTTTCCTAGCAGTGGGATTACCGGTGGGTTGCTACATCCACCCAGCATTTACATGGGTTCTGGGAATCCAAACTCTGGTCCTCATGTTTGCACGGCAAACACTTGAGACACTGAACCACCCTTCCCAGCCCCAATGATAGTTATGTTTGAAGTTCACCACATACACCTGTAATCTCAGCACTTGGTCGGCTGAGGCAGGAAAATCCCGAATGCAAGGACAACCCGGGTGACACAACAAGTAATCCTAGAGTTAAAAAAAGAAAAAGTGTGCGTTTTCTACTGAAAGTGAAGTCCTAGAGAACACGTCTGCCAGTGTGAGCCCACTAACCACGCCAGCTGTTTATGTGGGCTGTGTGCCCCAGCTCCACGCTCTCCTTCCGCTTCTGTTGGTCTTGGCCTAGGCTTTGAAGCAGTGCAGTAAGATGCAGACCAAGCAGCCACAGCGGACTTTGGATGTCACCTTCCCTCCCTCCCTCCACGTGAATCAGCCTGAGCTCTTTCCTGCCACATTTGAAGTGCCCTACTCCTTGGCAATCCCTCCACACCTGTCATGCTTGCTTTTTCTCCGGTGACTTCATACCTGTTTGCTCCAGTCTGTCCAGGAACCAGAATCCTGAGCATGTTGCTTTCTTGTTCATAGTGTAGGGTGGGACCTGCCCCACCTGTCTGCCATGGGGGTGTAGCTACGTGCATGATAGAGCACTTGCCTCGAATGTGTGTTTGTGGGCCTGGGTTTGGTCCCTGGCATCCTAAGTCAGTGCCATACTGAAGAAGTCAGGCATTGCAGGTCCATCGTATCCGTGTTCCTCCTCAGACGCAAGCTCCTTAGCTGGCATTTCAGGCAGTGAGGCTGACACAGGCAAAGGCCCTGGAGTGGGAAAACACCTGGCCGGGATGAAGGTTATGAGACAGTGGATGACTTCAGTCTGACCGCCTCCGCGTCCATGGATGTGAGACATGGACCTCGAGGGACTTTCAGTTGAGAATTGGCACACAATTGGCAAAGCTCAGGAGAGTGGAAAGGAAAGGGATGGTTAGACAGTGGGGAGGGAGTAGTGCGGGTTGGTGGAGGGCAGTGCTGGGGGAGGAGAGTGGGAAGTGAAGGGGACAGTGTAGGTGGCCCAGCAAGGGGGACTGCCCAAGGTATACCTGGGGACCCGGGTGGCCAGGGAGGGTGTGGACTTAAAAGGACAATTCTTTGGCTCTTCATCTGCCTAATGAGGAAGATGGTAGTGGGGCTCTGGAAGTTCTAGAATCTTCTCTAGTGCCTTGATGAGCCAGTGAGGAGGCCTCTCTAACCCATCTCCCATCCCATCATCATGGTGACCGGTATTGGTGCGTGGGAATGGTCACAGGGACAGAAGGGGTAGACTTTCCCTGGTGCCCGTTCTGGAGTGGTCATGGGAACCCCTTCTGCCATTCTGTCCCTCTTGCTGGGGTCCCCCTCGCTTCTCAGGTCAGCTCCTACCCACTGGGCACCAGCTAATGGTGGTGGCCACATGGGGACCACAAGCTTAATTTAGTTATTTAGTAGTTACTTCATTATTGCTGAGCACAGGGCCAGGCTCAGGCTAGGCAGTGCTCTGTTTATAGATACAGAGAGCCTTCCACTCTTCATGCCAGGTCAGCTTAGGGAGCCTGTGGTGTTTAGGCACAGTGGGGTGACCGTGAAGTGTAAGGTCTGCAACTTGAGGGACCTTGACAACACTAAAGGGTCCTGAGAACCCCTCAGGCCAAGGCCTTTGTTGATCCCACAGAAGACTGACCCTAGAGACTTGTCTTTTTTTCTTCCCTTTGCTCATTTCTCTGAGATAACTCGCAGCATGGGGATCAGGCTGGCCTTGAACTCCTGTCTTGGGCTGTCCTCATGGATGGTTACAGGGCATCCCGTCATGGCCTTTCTGTCAGCTCCCTGCAAAGCTCTGACTGGAAGTGTAGCCTACACCTCCATAGCAGGTCCTCTGCTGCCACATCAGTCACCCATCTCCTGAGGTCCTGACTTCTCACCCTGAGATTTGTTTCTGTCCACCGTGTCCCTGACACATGCTGTGTGCCATGGAATTGGGTGTCTTGTGCTTCTGAGCCTGTATTCCACAGTGGGAAGGACGCTTGTGCCTGGGAGATATATCCCCATTGTCATGGCAACGGTCACTTTTTTTTTTTTGGTCTCAGGCTTTTCTCAGTGTATAGGAGTAAGCCCTTCCCACTTCTCTGTAAACCCCGTCCCAGGCCATCGTCAGTATCTTTGCTCCCTTGAACCTGCCCACTAAGGCAAGTGAACCTGTTCCTACTTCCCAGAGGAAGAGACTGCATTCTGACCTCAGCCTGCTGGTCTTGGCTGGTCAGGGTGGAGTTGCACTTTGTCCCAGAGCCTTGACCTATATCTGAGTTGCTCTGGGGTCCCTGCCCACGTGGGAGGGCCTCTGTGCCAGGGCTCAGAACAATACAGGGTTGAGACAGCAGGAAGAATGCAGGCGAGTGCCCCTTGCCCTCACCACACCTGGCTGCAGCTGGCACACAGGGTGTTTACCTGTGTCCAGTGTCTCCTGCTATGGCTGTGGGGGAGGGACACAAAGTCCCAGTTACCACTAGACAAGTTTTCTCTGGAAGGCCGTGAAAGCAATGACAAAGCCTGAATTTTGATCCCACCACTTCCAGCCACCTCTCTGCCAGGCACTGGACCAAGAATTACACAGTCAGAGACCTGGGTTCAAATCTTGGCCACAATAATCACCAACTGCACATCGTTAGGCAGGTTCAGAACCTCTCTGGGCCCAGGTTGCTCCATCTCTAAAATAGGGCTGAGACACCTGGATTGACAGTCTTCTCGGTTCAGGGGTCAGTGGGTTCCTGAGAGGGAGAGGAGCTGCACCCAGTTGTTGAGAGCCAAAAGGATGGGGACCATGCAGGGGTGACGGCGCTGGCTTCTGCAGATCTCTGGCAGCAGCCCTCACTGGACAGCATTTAATCAGTGTTCGGGAGCCAGGCATCCTGTTTCTGCAGCAGTAAGTAATGACCACAGTAGAGCTAGATCCCAGCTCGCTGGCCACAGCCCAGAGCCTTGCTGTGGGCCAGATATGGAAAATTCTAGCAGAGGAGGGGGCATCATGCGTCAACATGTCTCCATGGAAGCCCTCTGTACCCGCTCCAGAAGTCCTAACAGGGTGTTGGAAATGTAGCGCCAGCCTAGCTGCCGTGGGGCTGCCGTGCAGCGTGGCGCGGGGCTGCCTCCAGAGTTCTCAAGGAGGGGGCTGGGCAGGGTTAGTCAGCCTGAGTGGATGCTGAAAGGAGCTGGACCTAGGTGCTTTCTTGGGCTTCTAGAATTTTCTGTAAGACGGGCTGCAGGGATCCTGGATGGAGTTGCCTGAAGGCCTCCCCAAGGACACTGTTGGCCTTGTATGTTTACAGCTGTCAAGTAATGCTTAGCTTTTGGTGACTCTGTTCCCATGATAGCTTTGCAGGGGCTTAGAGCCCTGGTCCACAGAGGGAGCCCAGGATGCCCAGCCACTCCTGTCTCTTCTGGAGGAGGCTCTAGCCATCCCACAGCCTCCTGGGCTTTCTCAGCTTTCTCCTCAGTACTCTCAAGCTGTCTCCAAGCCACTGGAACATTCTGCCCCTGGGGCTAGTGGTCCCTTAGATCAGTGTCCACAGTTCTTGCCATTCCTGTATGCCCTTACGTGGCCGAGTGCCCGAGCGCACTCTCCTCTGTACCAGCCACCAAGTGTCATTAGCCCTGTCCTTTCTCCATCTCCAACGGGGCTTGCTTCTCCTGCTTCTTTCGAGGCCTCAGGGGCCCCCTATTGCCCCCAGACAGCCCTAGTCTCTCCACCTTGGTAGACAGTGCTACCACCTGGGCCTGCCATTATCGCTGACGTACCTGCAACTCAATCCATCCCAGAGCTCAGCTGCAGGCAGGAAGTTCCAGGCCCTCGCTGGTGTCTGGTGGGTGAGTCACCTTCCCTTCCTCCAGGCCTCCTTGAGAATTTTCAGAACTTTAGGAAGTGTCCTGCCCTCACAGGGAGCTTTGAAAGCTGACTCTTGGCTTGCAGAGATCTGCCTGCTTCTGCCTACTGATGCTGGGATTAAGGCATGTGCCACCACACCCAACCATTGTGTTGGCAATTCTTGATGGTGAGGTCTTCGGTCCTTCCCCCATCATCCCTTCCACCCTGGTGGGAGCCCTGGGACCTCTTACCGGGACTGGCACCGTGGCCTGCTTCTTGGCCTCATGTTTGCCCCTGACTCCAAGGTCCTGCACATCACCAGCCACAAGATCATTTCTAAAATTTCACATTTGCTTAAAAAACTCTCTGATCTTCTCATCACACTCTGGTGCTTGCTAAAAGAGTGAGAGTGAGGGCAGCTGGTGCTCAAGAAGTGGAGACAAGGATCCCAAGGTAAAAGCCAGTCTCGGCCATGTAATAAGGCCCTGTTTCAAAATAACACACACACACACACACACACACACACACACACACACACACACGCGGCTGGGCATTAGCTCAGATGTGCAATGCTTGCTCAGCATTCATCAGACCTTGGGTTCAATCCCCTGTGCCAAGGAAGAGCAATAAAGGAGTTGAACAGTGATATTCACACCTGTAGGAAGTGTACACAGCAGATGCTTTCAAGTACTCGCAGCCAGAAAGAGTACACAGTGAGGCAGGTGGCATCTATGGGCTTTCTGACTGCTTCTTACTCCAGTGACAACAGGGGCAGGCTGTGCCAACCCCTCCCTGGGCTGAGCCAGCATAGATAAAAGCCCTGGCCTGCACTGCCTCCCTGTCTGAGGTGGGGCTGTTGACGTGGCCACCATTTCTGGGAACCCCAGTGGCTGCTGCCTAGGAGCAGTGTGTCCTTGGCCCCCATCCAGTCCAGCCCAGCTGTCTTAAAGTTGGGAGGAAGCTACGGTCCTACTTAGACTGGGATCGTGGGTCGGTCGCTTCAGAAGCCACCACAGCTTCTTGACCTTGCTTCCTCTGCACGTGCTGCTTGTCATATTGCCATGTGTCCCACATTTGCACTGCACTGCAAGAGGCAGCAAGGTGGTCAAGCCTGCAGATTGTGGGTCTCATTTTGGCTCTGGGACCACAGCAAGCATCTTACCAGTTCTGCTTCAGTCGCCTGTGGAATTAGATGCTGACAGCACCTGCCTGTAGGGTGTCTGAGAAGTAAGCTAGGGTAGAGTCAGCATTATATAAAGCCATCAGGGCAGAGGCTTGGCCCAAGGTCTGTGTTCAGACAGTGATTGAACGCACAGTACATAATATGCCAGGCAGTGTTCTGGGGACCAGGTACAAATTAATGGTGAGGGAAGATACAAACCTGTCCTCTCATATCTAACACTCATGGAGACAGATCCATAGTAGCTCTGGTGGCAAATACATAGTTTAAATGACCAGTTTCCTTTCTTTTTTAGAGAGGGGTTAAGTCTCGCTATGTCGTGCTGGCTGGTCTTGAGCTTGGAATCCCAGGATTATGGGCATTCGCTGTTATCTCTGGCCACGGGTTACCCCATAAACTTCCATTTCTCAAACCAGGAGCATCCTAAGGGGGTTCCACATCTTCCTGCTGTCCCAGCTTCTTTGGTAAACCGTTCGTATGCTTTGCCTATTTTTCTCAAAGAATGTCTCACTGGCTTATAGGATCTGTGTATTACAGCTATTAATTCTTTGTATGTTGCTTCCTCTAGTCTTTGTTTCCGTTTTCCCCTTTCGCACGGCTGGAGATGAAACTTAGGGCCCTCTGTAGGCTTCAGGTGAGCTTTACCACCTGGCCACATCCTCAGCGCCCTTCTTCCTCCAATCAGGTCCCTCTCTCCACCATCCCTGTGCTAGGGCCAGAGATGTTTCTGCTTAGCTTTCCTTGTCGGGGTGGAGGTTGTGCCAGGCTGAGACAGAGGTGATTGCTCTGTGGTGACAGGGGAGGAAGAGGCGGGGGGGGGAGGGGGGTGGCTCACAGCAGTGTTTCTGAACTGTCAGTGAGAAGGGTACTGGTGGCCCCTGCTCCCTGGAGATTTGTGGGGCCTCGGGAGGATGGGTGGAGTCTTTGAAGTCATGTCACATGGAACTTGGTGTTTGTTTATTCCACTTTCTTAAATTTAAACTTTATTTTCAGATAATTGAAGATTTAATGCAGTTTCAAAAATAACAGCGAAACAATGAGGGCCCCTAAGCCTCAATGATGATCTTGCACGCATATGCTTGCTCACGCGTGTGTGTGTGTGCACGTGTGTGCATGCGTGCCTGCATGCATGCATGCGTGAGTGGTGTTGAGTGTCTTCCTCTGTTACTTTCATATTACTTCTTCTAAGGATCTATTTATTCTGTGTGTGTGGTTATCTTGCCTGACTGTGTGTCGGTGTACTTCATGCGTTCTGTTGTCCTTGGAGGCCAAAAGAGGGCACTGAGTTCCTTGGAACTGGAGTCACAGAAGTTTGTAAGTGTGGATGCTGGGAACCAGATCCCAGTTCTCTGTGCTCTTAGCTGCTGAGCCTTCTCTCCAGTCCTCCCATGCCCTTTTTTGGTTTTTCGAGACAGGGTTTCTCTGTAGCTTTGGAGCCTGTCCTGGAACTAGCTCTTGTAGACCAGGCTGGCCTCGAACTCACACAGATCTACCTGCCTCGCCTTCCGAGTGCTAGGATTAAAGACTTGGGTCACCACTACCTGTAGCCCATCTATTTTTTGAGACAGGGTCTATAATAATAGTAATAGCCTGGAGCTCACACATTAAGCTAGACTGTGGCCAACACTCTCCAGGGAGGAGCTGTCCCCTCACCCTGAGAACCAGGCTTACAGACACACACTGCTAGATCTTACATGGGTCCTGAACTCAGGTCTTTATAATTGTGTAGCACGTGCCTTACCCGCTGAGCCATCTCCTCAGCTCCTCCCTGTGTTGCTTTCTTACACATCTATATACAGAGTCACAGCCCAAGCACGGGCCCCATTGGTTCCCAGAGCTACTCCTAGCAACAGCATCTCGTTAGGCTTATGTGACTCTCACACCAGCATCTCGGCCACAGTGGATACCCAGGACATCGCTCAGCGCAGGAGCCCACATGTGACTCCTTCACGTCTCGGCCCTCCTTCTAGCCCTCACGGCCCGAGCACCCGTTCCTAACATTATGCGATTCCGACTGTGTTGTGTAAGAGTCTCCTGTCATAGACGCCTGAACTTGACTCTGAGGCAGGCTGCTTTGTGGAGCCTATGGTCTGTGACCCAGGTAAAGCTGGGCAGGTCTGGGCTGTTGAGGGGAGTAACGGTCCCTGGCGGTCCCTGGCCTTGTTCCTCATTTAGGAAGGACTCTGGCCACGGTGTGCGGAGGGTGGCCTCATCCGCATCAACAGCCAGTTGCTCCAGACATCTTGTAGCTCCAGAATGAGTTTTCAAAACCCCGCCTATCAAAGATAGGATGTCATCACCTAAAGGAGTTACACTTGGGGCTTCAGGATCCCCTAAAATGGAATGAAAAGTTAAGTGTATGTGCCTTGCCTAAAGAGGATTTGGCTTGCACCCATGCTCACACGAGTCAGTGACCCCCTCAAATGAGGACTTGGGCTTCTAGAAAGTGGCTAATAGCAGGGCCTCCACCATGAGAGGCAAATTCAAATCCTAAATCTTCTACAGCTGTGCAACCTCATGGAAGTCACTCAACCTCCCTGTGCCTTTGTTCCTTCAGCTGAAAATGAGGGAAGGCTGTTTTGAGTTGGGGGAGGGGGAGTAGGAGAAAACAGCCCAGAGCAAATGGCTGCCTAAGTGAGAGGAGAGGCTGGAGGAGGGTGGAGCTTTCCAGGACAGGCCTCGGGCGCCGTCACCTCCCTCGTCCTGTGTCTCAGGCTCTGTTTTGGGACCCACGAAGACCATTGTTCCTAAACCGCTGCTGCGCCACTGTCCAGTTGTGAGGCCTCTCCACAGCCAGGCCAGGCCTCCGTCCTTCACACGGGCTGTTCACATTTGAAGTTGACAAGTGGAGGGGTCAATTTTCTCAGCTCTTTTTCCATCATTGTTAGATTCAGGCTGTAGTTCTACAAGCGGAGGAACGTGCTTGGAGCTCAGAAGCAGATGGCCCCAGCTTCTGGGTTTGGATCTGCCTCCCTGTAGGTTCTGGGGCTGCGTAGCCCAAGTTGGCCTTGAAGTCATGATTGTCCTGCTAGACACTGGCCCCTCGTACTCTCCAGGCTGGGCTTTCTGGGATTTGCCCTGTCCCTTCATTCTTTGAGCACCGTGTCTTCCTGTGTCCCTTCATTCTTTGAGTACCGTGTCTTCCTGTGTCCCTTCATTCTTTGAGCACCGTGTCTTCCTGTGTCCCCTCATCCTTTGGGCACCGTGTCTT